>JBBPBX010017373.1:0-42005 GCA_038048925.1 Garcialebias charrua
TATACAAAGCCCTCGACAACCTAGCTCATATTACAGATCTTATTGTTCCATATTTCCTAACAGAGCAGTTCGCTCTCAGAATGCAGGCTTACTCGTGGTTCCTAGAGTTTCCAAAAGCAGAATGTGAGGAAGATCTTTCCGTTCTCAGGCTCCTCTCTTGTGGAACCAACTTCCAGTTTCTGTCTGTGAGGCTGACACATATTGTCCAGTTTGAAGACTGGGCTTAAGACTTTCCTTTTTGATAAATCCTATAGTTGCCTTGGTTTCCTGAACTATTCCAACCACAACTTTGGTGTCGAATTTTGAATTTACACGTTGCATTAGAATGCATCGAAAAGCTTTCCCTGTTAAAGGACACAAAAAAAACAAGAAAAACTACATTAAAAATACTAATTTTATTTAAAATAAATACTGATTTAAAAGTTTAAACACATTTCATAGGTGCTGAATTTTCAGGACTTCTCTGGAGGCGTTGAAGGCCCTGAGGGTCCCTGACTCCAAGAATCAGTTAACAGACGATGGAGATTTATTTATACACTCCATCAATGGCTTCACCTCAGTCCTGACGTCAACACATTAACCTGTTTAACCATCTAAACATGCATTTTGTGAATTTTAAGTTTTTGATGCAATCATCTGTGAGGCACTACAGTATCCTCTTGGTTGTTCCTACTCTTGGTTGCATTTATGGTTGATTTTTATCTTGATGTTATTTAATGTTCATACACTGTAGCACTTTGAGATCAGTTGTGTATGTAAAGTGCATTATAAATTAAAAGGTATTATTATTATCTGATAACTGTCTGACCTCAGCTCTTCTGGTACAAAATGCTGGACGTGAACATTGTTTCAGTTTTAATTCTGCACACAAAGAACTGCAGTAACGCCAGCTGGCGTTACTGCACTCACAAAGAGACCGTTAACTTAAAAAGTAATTGTAAAATGCATTCAAATTGAAAATAAATTACCGGTATCTCTATTTTATTTTTTACTGTAGCAAGCTAACCATATTTATACCAAAGCTCCTACAGTTGTTTTTAACAACATAAGTTTATACATTCATGTTTTTCTTACCTGACCATCGACCTCCATGGGCTCTGGGTTCTGGTTATTCGCTGCCATTGCGACAGTCTCCTTCCTTACAACACAACATTTAACATTTACACGACAACGATGAGAACTCTAGCCAAACAACACATTTATCATAAAACATTGATTTAAAACTGCGCAGTTTATTTAAAGTTGCTCACTTTCACTTTTCGAAGCTGCTCAAAGCAAACAAAACTGAAAGCTTTTGCTCCAGTACGTATTTCGACGAAACCTTAAAAACAACGTTATTTAATTAGTACTGGGATAATTTGAACCTAAACGCGGCTCTTTCGAGTATAATTTTAAAAGTTAATTGTGGCTCACCGTGTGCGTGTGGACGTCTCCTTCCTGATAAATGAAAGTGAAAGCAGCTCGGAGCGTCAATTACGTACAACTACGTAATTACGTAAAACAATTACGTAAAACTTAGCAAAACAAGTTGCTTTTCATTACATTTATCTATCAACTTGTTTATTGTCAATGTGAAAAATATTCACCGCAGTCAGGCTGGATATTCGAGCTCCGCGGATTCAGCGGTGCCTTCCTGTTGTTTGAGCCTACGCAGGCGGTCTGATTTCCGGTGTTACACCATATTCTGTGACCACCATATATTGTGACTGTAGGGGTCGCTGCTGCATTTTTACATTATACTTTGAAATACAGTACAGTACCTGGTTTTGATTTGATGTTTATTCATTCATTTTAAAAGAACCTGGTGAACACTATCATATTCTATGACCATCTGTATTTCCATAATAGTCATGATTTTAGTGGGCAGATGTTAATTTTTATTCTTTGGAGCAAGGAGGCTGACTTTCTCCTTCCTCCAAAGAATAAAAAGAAATCTAATCACAATGCTGCTTTGTCACTTTTTTACAAATGTCAATGCCAGAACCTTCATTTTATTTATAGATATACTTTTTATACTACTATGCAAAAACTCAGGACAGTATTACACTTTTATTATTTCATTTTATGCTCATGTTTATTAAATGTTTAGTGTTTAAATGGTTACTGTTGCAGTTTTGACAATAAAGTTGACTTTGACTTTTGACTTTGACAAATATCATGACCAGGGGTCTGCAATCTGCGGCTCTGGAGCCACATGTGGCTTTTTGGTCCCTCTGCAGCGGCTCTTTCAAGCTTTGGCCAAAACTGACATAAAACTGAATTTTATTGGTTGTTATAACAACTAAAATAGCTAGTTTTAGCAGTTTTCCTGTCATTTATGTAGCAAATATATGAATACAGTGCTAGAAACTTTACAAGGAGTAAAACATACTCACGTTCACTTTATGCTTTATTTCTTCAAAGTAGGGTATGTAATTTTTCTACAATAAAAAAAATCACATAAGGATGCATAATTTATAGTTTTTAGAAACTGGGCAAAAAATATGTTATTTTTTTCCTTCTTTACAATAATCTCATGTTTTATTTTGTTTTAGTGTAAAAATATCAGTAAATGTTAAAATTCATTAGATATTTTTGGTTTTATAAAATCACCCCTACTGTCCAGAAAAGCACCCTCCAACAAACTTAAAGTGGTCTGTGGGCCACCAGTTGAGAATCCCAGTTGTATCAGGTGTTGTGGCTCCGGACACGTTTAATTAATGAACAAAAATGGCTCTTTTGATCGTAAAGGTTGCAGACCCCTGATCATGACTATTGTGGAAAAGACTTTCACAGAATATGATAGTGCTTATCAGATATTGTGACCACGTAACTTATAGAAAAACATTAAATACTTGAGCCACACTGTTTCTGCTGTCTCCTTCCTCTAAGGAATAAAAAGTACAGTAACGTCTGACCACTAATATCAAGAGTATTGTGAAAATATAAACGGTCACAGAATATGATAGCGTTTATCAGATATTGCAAAGTATGGTGTAAAAATGCAGCAGTGTCCCCTACAGTCACAATATATGCTGGTCACAGAATATGGTGTAACACCGGCACCTGCCCTCTGACCCGCTCTGTCTGCAGTCTGACTGTTCGCTTAGGGACCGTCGATAAATTACCCAACTCATGAAAAACGAAAAAGAATAGTCCATGTCTTGTGACCTTCTAACCCGAAACTAATGTTAAATTATTCTTCTACAAATGTAGACTGGACACACAATACACGCTCGTGTTCATCTGATCTTAATTAATTTTGTAATTTACAGACGTTCAGAGATCATCTATAAATCTGCCATCAGAATCCTGAATGTTTCCTTTAACCCTTTTATCTTGTGCCATTTCAGGTCAGCTTTGAGGATTATGAAGCTTTCTGTCATGTATGCTGTTAAACACCCACTGGAAGCAGATGGCCGCTCATCCTGAGCCTGGTTCTGCTGGAGGTTTCTTCCTGTTAAAAGGGGTTTTCCTTTCCACTGTTGCCATTGTGCTTGCTCAAGATGGTAGACTGCAACAAAGTGAAGATTCAATGCAATCTGCCAGTTCCTTACTTAACTACTGTATTTGGCCTTTTTTTAATGTATGTGAATGTTTTTGTACAGTGCCCTAAGACAACTTCTGTTGTGACTTGGAGCTATATTAATAAGCTGAACTGAATTGGAAGCTGCTGGATAGTATTATAGTTTGCTGGATAAGTTATGTCATTATTTTCCATCCATCCATTTTCGTCCGCGTATCTGGGGTCAGGTCGCGGGGGTAGCAGCCTAAGTAGGGAGGCCCAGACTTCCCTCTCCCCAGCCACTTGGAGCAGCTCCTCTGGGGGAATCCCAAGGCGTTCCCAGGCCAGCCGAGAAACATAGTCCCTCCAGCGTGTCCTGGGTCTTCCTCTGGGTCTCCTCCCGGTGGGACATGCCCGGAACACCTCACCAGGGAGGCGTCCAGGAGGCATCCTAACCAGATGCCCGAGCCACCTCAACTGGCTCCTCTCGATGTGGAGAAGCAGCGGCTCTACTCCGAGTCCCTCCCGGATGACTGAGCTTCTCACCCTATCTCTAAGGGAGAGTCCAGACACCCTGCGGAGAAAACTCATTTCAGCCGCTTGTATCCGAGATCTCGTTCTTTCGGTCACAACCCAAAGCTCATGACCATAGATGAGGGTGGGAACGTAGATCGATCGGTAAATTGAGAGCTTTGCCTTTTGACTCAGCTCTCTCTTCACCACGACAGACCGGTACAGCACCCGCTTCACTGCGGACGCTGCACCTATCCGCCTATCGATCTCACGCTCCAGTTTTCCCTCATTCGTGAACAAGACCCCGAGATACTTATAAAGTTCCATTGAGTACAATTTACTCTGTGTATTAGTACTAGTATCCACATATTTGCAAAGGAAATGACAAGAAAACTACTAAAACTAGTTATTTTTATATAACATCCTATAAAATTCAGCTTTACGTTAGTTTTGGTCGAAGCTTGAAAGAGCATTCAAATATGGCAAGCCCCTTTAACATAAAAACGGATTCACGACACTTGCATTCCAGATATCTGAAATTGATTTATGACTAGTCATAATCTAGAATGATCAACCATGGATGACAAAAGGGTTAAGAAATGCATGTAAAAAAAAAAGAATTATTTGCATTCATGTTTCTTGAAATTACGAAGTCAGAGCGCAGAAGAAAAATATAAAAAGTATAAAAATAAATTAGTAGGGATTATAAGGAAACATAAGAAAGAATATTATAGTAAATTATTAGATAAAACTAATGGTGATATGAAAGCAACATGGCGAGTAATGAATGGTGTACTGAAGAATCATAAAGCAAAAACTGGTATTTCAAAATATTTTGTAAAAGACAACGATGAAGTTCATGATGAAAATGAAATTGTTAATGGATTTAATCAATATTTTGTAAATGTTGGATCAAGCCTTGCAGCTAAGATACCAAAAGTAGATAAAAATATGATCCACTCAATTACAGGTTGTGCAAATAGTATTTTCCTAAATGGAACTAACAAAGAGGAAATAATGAATGTAGTAAAACATCTTACAGACAAGAGATCGAAAGACTGGGTGGACATGGATATGATGTTTGTAAAGGACATAATGAGCCATATTATTGAGCCGTTCACATACATATGTAACTTATCATTTTCAACAGGAATTTTTCCAGATAATATGAAAGTAGCTAAGGTCGTTCCTCTTTTTAAAAATGGTGATAAATGTGTATTCAACAATTATAGACCTATATCCTTGTTACCACAGTTTTCAAAAATTCTTGAAAAACTATTTGTAAACAGACTAGACCAATTTATAGATAAACAAAATATTCTAAGCAACAGTCAGTATGGGTTTAGATCAAAAAACTCTACATCAATGGCTCTCATGGAATTAATGGAACAAATAACTACTGCTGTCGATCAAAAACAACATTGTATCAGTATCTTTGTTGATTTAAAAAAAGCATTCGATACTATTGATCACACCATTCTCCTTGAAAAACTGAACAAATATGGTATTAGAGGACCAGCATTACAGTGGGTATCTAGCTACTTAAAAAATAGGAAACAATTTGTACAAATAAATGATGTAAGATCTGACCTCTGTAATATCACATGTGGAGTTCCCCAAGGCTCTGTACTTGGACCAAAGCTTTTTATTTTATATGTGAATGACTTGGTAAATGTGTCAGGACTCCTTAAATGTGTACTTTTCGCTGATGATACCACTTTTTTCTGTTCAGGTGAAGATATAGAACAAATGTTAGAATTGATAAAGACAGAATTTGTCAAGATACAAACTTGGTTTAAAATAAATAAATTATCATTAAATCTAGAAAAAACTAATTACATGATATTCGGTAATAAAAAGAAAACTGTTGATGTTCCACTCAAAATTGAGGATGTTGAGATTTGTAGAGTGAATGAGGTGAAGTTTTTGGGTGTTATCATTGATGACAAACTGACATGGAAACAACACATAAATTCTGTAAGAATAAAAATAGCTAGATCGATAGCAGTACTGTACAAAGTCAGAGACCTATTGAATGATAAAGCTCTGTATTTGTTGTATAACACAATCATTGTTCCACACTTAATCTATTGTATTGATGTTTGGGGGAATGCGTGTAAAACAATCACAAAGCCTATTTTTGTATTACAGAAAAGAGCTGTAAGAATTATCACTAGAAAGCATTACCGTCATCCATCAAGTACATTATTTTATCAACTAAAATTATTGAAGTTCCATGATTTGGTAGACTATAATATTTTATCAGTTATGTATAGAGCTCAAAATAATGCATTACCTTTAAATATCCAAATGCACTTTGTTAAAAGACAAAGTTGTTATAATCTTAAGGGAACAGAGTTGTTTGTAAAACCACAATTCAGAACCAGTTTGAAGGGACGTTCTACCTCAATCCAGGGAATTAGATTATGGAATGGCTTGGAGAATGTAGTTAAAAATGCCAAGTCAATGTTTACATTTAAAAAAATGATCAAAACAAATGTGTTAAAAAAATATATGTGAAATAACGTAATGTGTATTGTATTAGTTAGAAAATTAGAAAGAGTTAGTCATTTTGTACTGTTAGTTAGAAAATTAAAAAGAGTTAGTAATTTTGTACTGTTGGTTGAAGAATATTATTGTTTAACCTGACTGTTGGAAAAAGTTGGTTGAAGATTATTATTGTTTACATGGTTTGACTACTGTTGTTTAATCTGATTGTTGGAGATAAGGGGCAGATATAATAAGATTTATTCTTCTTTCTGCCACCTTTCATTTTTTTACATTTTGTACACTATCATTATGAGATTGCCTTGTATTGTTTCTTTTGTAAAAAAATGAACAAATTTAATAAACATAAACATAAACATAATTACTTTTAGTCAGACTACACGATTTAATGTTAAAAGGGCTTGCCATAATTCACAGGCCCTCTGAAAAAGAACTGTTTCTAACTTGGTTTTTAAAATGGACAGTGATTTTAAATTAGATTCCCAGATTGGAGCGGTGGTCAAGGCCAGCTGGTTGATTAAAAAGATTTATAAATTACTTATTATTATTATTATTATTAAATGCTACCCATTTGTCTTTTGACTGCACGTGGTAATTTTACAGTAGACTTACAGGAATTTTAATTGGATATTTTAAGCTAAAATAAATATGATAGATGATGATCAAATTGCTTTATGTAGACTAGGGCCATAGGTAAGAAGGAGTGATTATTATATTACCATTTAATATTAGCTAGTGATTCTTTTTCTATAAAGATTAGCTTAGGTTACCCTACGTTTCTTAGAATGTGGATAGTAAGGACAAAGTTAGTTAATCTTCTTTATTATGCCACTGCTGTATATGTAAGCCTACCTAGTGGTTTATTTTAAGTTTAGCCCATATTAAAGTAAAGTGTTGTCATCATTGAATGTTCCCATACATTGACTAAATCAGTACTCTGCATTTAACCCATCCCACATGACATACACCCAGGTGGAGCAGTGTGTAGCTATATGTAAGCATCGGGAGAGCAATGAGTGATTATGTGGCTTGCTCAAGGACACCATGACATGTGGGCATGGTGGAGAGTTGAACCTGTGACTTTCTGGTGCCAAGTCAGCTGCCCGACCTCTACTCAATCTCAGCCTCCCATTATAGTTAACTCCTCGTCAGGGAATCGAACCCTGGTCTCCCGCGCTGATAGGCGGGGATATTCACCACTATACTAACGAGGAATAAGTGTTAGGCTGTATTTCTTTGCCTGTGAATGGAAAGGTGATTCGTACTGCATATGATAGGCTCACCTTGTGGATAGTGAACTGAAACAGTGGAACAGGGGAGTTGGAGTTGATTTTTATTGACCTTATATGGCCACCACTTTGTTTAAGATAAGAGCCATAGTCAGCACTGGGGGCTAAGCACCCCAAAAAGGTCAGATCCTAGAATCACCCCTGGATAGGGTACTTATCTGGTACCAGAAATGCACCTGGCACTTAACTTGCAGTGGGTACTCATCTGGTAGCAGGAAATTACTTGACACCTGGTACTTACCTTGCACTGGCTACTTACCTGGCACCAGTTACCAGGTACTTACTGTACTAGGCACTTACAATGCACTTACCTGGCACCTTATTACTAGATACTTGATATTTACCTGGTACAGTACCATTTAACCTGCAATAAAACAAATTTTGTTTTGTCATTTATCAAAGTTTTTGAATTGCTAGACCCCACCCTGAGGCTAATTTGCCATGGGATAACCCTACAAGAGGCTAACTCCCAGTCAACAGACCCCAGGATCACAGGGATACTCAAACCCCTCCACCACGTTAAGGTTGCAATTCTGCGGAGAGGACCATCCATCCATCCATCTTTCTTTTCCCCGCTTCTTCTTTTTTGGGTAGCGGGAGTCATCAGTGCCCATATCCAGCAGTCAATGTCTGTGTGCAAGAGGCTGCAAGTCCATCACAAGGTCACATAGAGACTAGGACAAAACAACCATTCATGCTCTCATTCACACCTAGGGACAATTTAGCGTTACCAGTTAGCCTAGTATGCCTGTTTTTGATTTGTGGGAGGAAACCGGAGTACCCGGAGAAAACCCATTCATGCAGCTCACTCAGAAAGTCCCAGCTCTACCAATGGAAACACCGTGCCACCCTTGTAGATGTACCTTAGTGAAAAATGAAGTTACAACTCGCACACCGAGACAGAAGCAGAACAGAACCTGGATGGGAAACTGTCAATATAGAATTACCATTTAGTTTGATGTTTTTTGTGGGAGTTGGGAGTGGGGAAAACAGAGCATCCTGAAGTAAACCCTGACTTGCACCACCAGTTAGTAAAAAAAAAATTTTTTGAGTGGGATAAACCGGAGCATCCCGGAGAAAACCCTGACTTGCACCACCAGTTAGTTTAACTTTTTTTTTTTTGGATTGCGATAAACCGGAGAATCCTGGAGTTAACCCATGTGTTTGAACTAAACCCAAAGAAAGTAAAATAATATGAACGGATGTGTGGCAGCTGTAGGTGCCCAGATGCCATTTCCTATGACAGGAGGTGATGAATGTTGAACACTCTGGCACAGAATTTTCTAAAATTTCTGAAGACTTTTTTACACTTAGCAGCACATGAAGCTTTGTTTGGGCTGTTTTCTGCTAAGTCTTCCTGCTGTATTTCATATGTACCGGTACTAGAGAGGTCATGTGAAATGTTGATGGAAGGTGTCCCGGGTAAATCTTCTGCGCTCCTGGGTTGGTACTCTGACATTACTTTTAACGCCATTCTCACATATTTTTTGTTGCTGCCGATTGGAAGATGCTTCATTGTAATAAAATTGTGGTTCAGCGCATCTGCAGGGAGAATTCGGTCTGCAGGATTCACAGCTAGCATCTTTCTCAGAAGGTCGATAAATTCTCTTATGTCTTGAGATTCAAGAGGATCTTTGACACGACCTCCCTGTTCTAGCAAATCATCCAACGAGGTCAAACTGTTGTACCAGTCATCTTCAATTTCCTCTCCAGAGTCCTTTTTATATTTCTGTGCTGTTTTAAATGTCCAGATCCTTTCAGATCCCATTTTCTCATGCGTAAAGAACTCTCTGACTCGTGACCCACTGTCAAGAAGAATGTTATTTGGCTGACCAAGGAGTTTTACAATTGATTTCATGACGCCGTATTCTGATTCACTCCGAAAGAAGTGATGACCAAGATAAAGTCCACCCAAAGTGCAAGCAAGACCCCACATGTCGATTGCCTCATTAGTCTGACATCCCAGAAAGACTTCCGGGGCCCTGTAAGATGGATTCTGAATCATACTGTAATTTGATAATTTAGGCGTTGAAACACAAAGCCCAAAGTCAATCAACTTAACTCTAAAGGGTGTAGAGCTTTGATTAACGGTCATCAAATTGTCCATTTTAATGTCAGCATGGGTCAAGCCAAGCTCTTTGAATGCACTGAGAGTAATCAGCATTTGTTTGGTGATTGCTCTAATCTCAGACACCTTCAGAGGTGACCAGTCTCTTTCAACCATGAAATCAAACAGACTTTGGTCCAGAAGTTCAAAAACGAAGCAATAAAAGTCCTGCCAGATAAAAAAGTCCAAACACTTCATGACGTTGATTTTATCAGCATTACGTTTTTCGATTTTTAAAATTGCTTCAATCTCTTGTTTAGCCCAATAACCTTCTTCTTTAACCATAAGTTTTAGCGCAACAGCCTGATCTGTACCATTTTTCTTGCATTTAGCTACTAACCCGTATGTTCCTTGTCCAAGGATTTCTTCTACACGATAAGCATTTTCGTCGGCACAAATAGTCACACCTTCTACTATTTCTTTAAACCGATTGTTCAGATCGCTGCTGTCAACAGAATTTGAGTCATCCATCAAATCTGGACTTTTAGCGCTCCCGTCAGAATGAACTGAAGAATCTCTGTCACTTTCTGAAGTTCTGGATCGGCTGTCTGACGTTTTACTATCCCCTTTTTGGTTGTTCAAACCATGATTTGAATTAGACAATTTCATTGTCATAAACCGATGGTTTAACGCATCTTCAGGGCGTATTCTGTCAGCCGGATTGACCTGCAGCATCTTCATCAGAAAGTCTATGAATTCAAAAGCTTCATCAGAATCTTCCGTATCCAATAACGCTTCTACTAAGAGACTGTCAAAAGACTCTATTTCATCGCAATCATTGGTTCTCTCCTGAACAGTTTTTCCGGTTGCTTTTTCATATTCAGTTGGAGTCATAAATTTCCAAAAGCATCTATCTCTGTCCTCGAAAGATTTAAAATAGCATCTGACACCACATCCTTTGTCCAAGACATGATTGTCTGGCATGCCATTTAACTTTAGAATAGCTTTTACATAACTATAGTCGCAATCTGTGGGATACAACGGTTTCCCCAGACAGACTGAAGCCAATGTACAAGCTATGCTCCATACATGAAAATTTTCACCCAGTGGCATGTCAAAAAAAACTTCTGGTGGCGTGAAACCACAGGTCTGAGGGAAGTCTTTCTCTGACAAGCTGGATGTTTTGTAAGCAGCCTCGAAATTAAATAATTTTACACAGGAATGGTGCAAATTTTCGTCCGTCATCATAACACTTCCCGGGGTTATGCCTCCATGGGTGAACCCAGAGGATTCCAATACTTTGGTGGCAGTTAACAACTGATGGGCAATTTGTCGTATCTCAGAAAGTGGAAGGCTCCATCCTCTTCTTCCCATAAAATCCCACAAACTAAAGTCCAGTTTTTCAAACACTAGACAAATCCAGTTTTTGTATTCGAAGGATTCGAAATACCTGACAATATTTTCCGCTTCCACACGTCTGAGAATGTTAAAGCAGCTGATTTCATCTTCAGCTCTTTGATGGTACTTCTTTCTATAACATTTCAGCGTGTATTCTGTTCCTGCCTTCTCACACAGAGCGATTTCTCCATAACTCGTGTATCTCTGAATTTCCTTCACAACGTAAGTGCCCGAATCCACAGAGATACTAAGATTCTTCTTTATATTAAGAGGAGCTGGAACTTCTTGGAGAGCTTTCTGGAAATCCATGTCTTTAAGAAAAATATTTCAATCAGTTTTGAAATACGAAAATTGGCGTTGCAGAGACACAAGAAACAGATCTCATCTCAAAACAGATCTCATCTCAGAATAACTAGCGAATGAGAATTTCACGAATATAAACCCTCGGGTGAGTGACGTCATGACTAACGCAGAAAGCCTTTGTGACGTTGAAAGCCACGCGCAGATGAAAGACAACGCTGACGTAAACCAACGCTAGATGAAAGGCAACGCAGGCATTAATGCAAATTACATAGTGACGTCACTCAACAAGGACGCTGCCCTTGGCAGCACGGAGGAACGCGCGCGCGGGCACGTCAAATTTGTAAATTGCGATTAACGCGGCCTATCAATTTTTATGGATACTTTAAAAAGTTACTTTTAACATGAAGTGTTGTGAATGATAGGGATTTGGTCGGAGTATAAATTATGGTGTCCACCTTCTGGTTTATGAGCATAATCCAGGGCCGGATCTACGGGCAATCGTGCAGGGGCCCTTGGTACAGAGGGGCTCTCTGCCGGCAGAATAGTTTTTGCTGCACCAAACACCACTCTGACCCTGGTGTCGGTTGGAGACAGGACCGGAAGTGGCGGAAATGAAGATGTTCAGGTTCTCCTTGTTACAGGGATGAGTAGAGCAAAGTTCAACTTATTTTTCAGCTGTTTGTGACATCTTTTTGAAAATAAAAATGTTATTTATGTTATGTTAAACTATTAGTAAGCAACACTATAATTCTAAAATATAAATAAATACATTCAACCATGCATACCATTTTGCCAGAGAAGGTTTTGTGTATAAACTTCAACTTTTTTTAAATGACAAATTAACTGCAAAATATACTTTTTTCCACAAGTTTATAATTTTGGTGTAATATATAATTTGGTATAAATTCTTAAAGTTTAAAAATCTGTAATTTCAGCGCAACTGTGCATAAGTGTGACTTGGAGTTGAGCAAAAGACAAATATTCTTGTCTTAAATAATTGTTTGCTTTGTGTGTTTATATAATTAAATGTATAATTTAATTGTTCGATAAATCGTTAAATGATTAAGTATACAATTAAATTGTTAAATACACAATTATTAATTAAATGTCCCATGAAATAAATACATGTACATGTACCCTTTAAAAAATGACAATAATGAAATGTCATTTCCAATCATTTTTTTAATTCAAATATACGTTTAATTATTTCACTGTGTTTATTTTTTTCATGGCTCTGTGCAGCAATGTCATCATGGAATATATTTGATTATTTAATGAAATTTACATTTCTTTATTTCATGATTTATCGCAGTTATTTAATTTAGTCCCATTCCACCCATATTATGTGCTGCTTCAGTTTGACCTCATGTTTGCACAAAACACCATGTGGTGTTTGCTTCAAAGAATATTGTCAGAATATTTTGTGCTCTGTATTTATCGAGAAGATGAAATAAATTCCTCTGTGCAGAGGACATTATAAACTTGACACATGTACATTGACAAATGTAAACAAAATATAACAAGCAATAAACTGTTTCTGATTTTCTGTGCAGGGATGATTATTGTAAACAAAAGATATTTACAAAAGTTGGGTATAAGAAAACAAAGAAAGCTGCAATTTCACGTTGAACCAGAAAAACAGATTTATTCAAATATGTGTGATTTTAAAATGATGGGATTTAAAGTTTTGTTTCGGTTTGAATTGTTTAACGAATTAGACTTAAAAAAAAAAAAACTTAAGTAAATAAATCTTCCATCAAGGTCATTCTGTGATCACGCAGAAGTTTTCGTTATCGCTGATCTATTCAGACTTTGCTTCATATTCATGATTAAACTGGATTTTATTTTCCACCTTTCCATTAATTTAAAAAAGTAAACAACTGAAAAAATTACACTGAAAAAATAAAAGAAAATCAAAACAATTAATCTATAAATAAAGTACGTTTCTATATGCTGACCACAAGAGGGCGCTCCTACCTCAAAATCTAGGGTTGCTTTTTGTCGCTCCTAGGCCATTGAACCAACACACCATCTTCATCCTCAGCAGGTGTTCCCTGGATGCTAAACTTTTTGCAGATGTTTATTTATTTCTGGTTTCTTAAGCTGAAAAGAATTTGCTTTTAAAGTACAGTTAAGCAGAATCACAATCAGTATTTGTTAAACCAATCAAACGTAAAAACTTTAAAGCGCATAAAAAAAAGGTGTGGTGCTTTTCATTATGGATGAAGTCAACAGTCAAGTCAATTCAGTTTATTTACATAGCAACAAGTCAAGGAAGGAAGGCAGGAAGGAAGGAAGGAAGGACATTATCGCTGAAAGTCGTGGACAGGAAGGAAGGAAGGAAGGAAGGAGATTGTGTTGAGTCTTCATTTTGTTGCAGTCTCCCATCCTGAGCAAGCACAAAGGCAACAGTGGAAAGGAAAAACTCCCTCATGAGGAAGAAACCTCCAGCAGAACCAGACTCAGGACAAGCGGCCATCTGCTTCAACCAGCTGGGTTTGAGAGGACAGGAAGGAGGAACGGACACATGACAGGTCCAGAATGGAGGCAAGCAAGTGACCAGGTCCTCACTAGGAGGAAAGATTAAAAATTAAAACAAAATAAAATGTTAATATAGAAATAATTACAAATACAAACTATTCATTTGTATTCATTAGATAATTTGATGAAATGAGGTCAATATGTCCTCCACAGTAGTCTAAGCTCAGGAAATCCAATCCATCACTCCAGTTAAGACTCTGGCAGCATTTTTGATCAATTGAAGACTTTTTAAATAAGTATTTGGACACCCAGATAATAAACAGTGGTGGACAGTACGAAATACATTTACTGTGTTTAAGTACATTTTTCAGAGTATCTTTACTTGAGTATTTGTGTTTTTGGGAACTTGTGACTTTCGACTCCACTACATTTCTGGGAAGCTTCTTGTCACTCGTTCCTTGTGGCTCATCTTTGTAATCAGCTGTTGATGTTTCTCTTTCCTCTGAGCAAAAGACTAAATGTGCATCATCTGTTGGGATTTCCATAACTTTCCACAAACGTAAAATGCAGAGAAGATATTATCTGTAGTTTACAGGTTTTATGAAGACGTGTGTTAGAGTGGTTTTCCATGGCAGTACATCAGGGGTCTGCAACCTTTACGATCAAAAGAGCATTTATGCCCCTTCGTTCACTAAATTAAACATGTTCAGAGCTGCAATACCTGCTACAATAGTCATTATCAACTGGTGGCCCATGGGCCAGTTTAAGTTTGTTAGAGGGGGCTTTTCTGGCCAGTAGGCGTGAAATTATAAAACTAAAAAACATCCAATGGTTGTTTACATTTTTAATATTTTTACATTTTAAGACAAAAGAAAAGACTGGATTCCATCCATCCATCCATCCATCCATCCATCCATCCATCGTTGCAGGGGGTCACCGATGCCCATATCCAGGTCATAAGTCTATCACAGAAGACTGGATTCTTGTTGAGAAAAAATATTATTTTGCCAAATTTTTAAAAGTAAAACAATGAACTGTGCAGGTTTATGCATTTTTTTTTTTTAAAACTGTGTGTGTGTGTGTGAATGGATAAAATAGATAAAAGCTGTAAATTTATTTTATTTTGTCAACATTTTTCAGCAAACTGTATCCACTCTGATCTTTGCGAATATACACAAAATCAAACAAACCTTAATTAAAGGTGAAGTTTAAGCAAAAATGTTCCTTAACAGTAAAAAACAAACATAAAAATATGATTTCTTAATGTGTTGACAAAAGCATGGCATGGCAAAGTGCTGTGAAATATTTATATATTTCACTGTAAGGCTGTAACAAAGTATGGTTTAAATACTGAAAACGTGTCCAACGTCAATCAACAAAACATACATAAAAAACATTGTTAAAAAATAAATTCAGACTTCAAATATTCTTAAAAATCTTTTATAGCTGCTTATTTTTGACCTTCCTCAGCTCCATCTTAAAATACCTTTTCTCTCACAGAAATGTTCCCGTTAAAACTTACTTCCTCATACAGTACGTTCTCGTCTCAACTCAGCTCCTTCATTTTATTATCTTTGGTAATTAGGTGTGTACTCAGCAGTACATTTTTATACTTCACGGTAATACACGGTGAGCTGGGTGGATGCAGGTAAAATTGACAGAGGTGCAAACGTGGGCAGAAGGCATCTGTGTGTAACAGCAGAGAGTCAAGCTGGGCGATTAAATTCTCATCGCTGCAGATCTTTAGCAAGCAGAGCAACTATTCAGCTTCGTCGTTCAGAGTGAACCTGGAGAAATAGAAGAATGGATTCAATGAAAAACAAATGTTTAAACATGAGTCGGATACAAACAGAAGCTCGTTTGATGAACGCTCGATCTGTTCTGCTCACCAGTCTGTGATTCCTGACATCAGGTCGATCTGAGCCAACTCGATCTGCACCTAAAGGAACATAAAACAGCTGAGTCAGCAGTGATTCAGCAGATTATTTAGAGCTGTATCAAAAGTGCAAGAGAAGACTTCAGACCGACCTGCCCAACAACATCTCGGCTTCTGAACGAGGCAGAGTTATTTTTCACCGACACGCTGAGGCGCCTGAATCTTGTCTCTTCCTCGAGCAGATCAAACTCAAACCTTAATAAACACAAGAATCATGAGGAATAATCCAGAATAATAACACCAGCACAGAAACATGGTGACGCTGTCATTACCTTTCTTTGAACTCTGGGTTGACATCTTTTTTCTTCACGGCCGTCTTTTTCTTGGTGGCCTTACTTTTGTCTGGCAGCAGCATGAGAGAGACGTAGCTGTCGATGCCGTCCTTACTTTGTGACAGCAGACCTCTGTGTGCAGAGAAAGGACAGCTCTCACATGCACACTATAATCTTAACTCTAGCTCTGAGGACATGGCAGAAGTGCCAAAATACAGCAGAACAATCCACCTACAGTATTATGTGTTGTTCATTTAGTCAGTCTGGATAAGTCAAGATTCTTGTTTTTATTCATTCAACCTTTATTTATACAGGTTAGTCTCGTTGAGGCTCGAGGACTCATTTACAAGAGAGACCTGTTTTTAACAAAGAGTGATGACAACAGTGGACAGCAAGCATTTAAATTATCTAAAATTTACTAAATAGTCAGCTTGTGTTTTGGGTGACGTGAGTTTTTGGGGGTTAAATCCTTATTAATAGGAAGATTTATTAACCGTATTTTTCGCCTTAAGTCGCACCTTTTTGCATAAATTTGCACGTCCTGTGACTGATACAATGAAGTGACTAATGTTTTTTCCCCATATTTATAACCCAATTTTTGGCTGAGATCTCATGATTTCATTAATTCCGACAAGGAAAATATTAAA
Organism: Garcialebias charrua; assembly: GCA_038048925.1. Classification (NCBI taxonomy): domain Eukaryota; kingdom Metazoa; phylum Chordata; class Actinopteri; order Cyprinodontiformes; family Rivulidae; genus Garcialebias; species Garcialebias charrua. The sequence goes on from JBBPBX010017373.1 coordinate 16,879, forward strand.
TATTACCATTTTCAGCTGCTAGGGGGCCCTCAAGAATTATGGCAAGCCAAGTGTCTCATAAATAAGTAAAAGTGGCTATTAATGAGACACTCGGCTTGCCATAGAAAGCCACCTGGAACTCCTGGAGCAAACGTCAAATCAGCTGCATTTTGTCGCGCCGCCCAGGTGAAATCCAGCTGATTTGATGATTAAATTGCATTTATTAAGGAAACGTTCAACTGAGACACCTTTACTATAATGTCGAGCAAACCAACAATCATTTTTAGGCACTTATCTTGTGAAATTTTGAAGAAATGCACAGCGAGTCGTCCTTCTGCGTGCTCCAGCAGCCACAAATCGATTTCTGAAATGCAGCTGATTTGACCACTACAGTGCATTTATTAAGGAAAAGTCCAACTGAGACACACCTTTGCTATAATTTCAAGCAAACAAATAATTGTTTATAAGTGTTAATATTGTTAAATTCTTGTTAAAGTCCTCCTGTGCACGCACCCGCCATTTTGGCAGCCAATCGATTTTTGGCTCACCGGCCCATCTGTGAATTAGATTAACAAAGACCTTAACAAACTCCTACTGCGAGGTGTGATAGATCACTCTGCATATGTATGTATGTATCTTACCTCAGCTTTATAACTCGAACCCCACACTCCCTATTCTTTGAACTGAAAAAGCTTCTCGAATGAGAAGCAAAACTTCTTCTGTTACAAATAAGTCCAGTTGTTTTTGTCTCAAGCTTTTTTTTAACACTGGCCCACGTTTCCGGGTGGTCAGCAGTGATGCATAACAAACGCGACGCATCAGCAGTGATGCATAATAGATGTGACTTACTGTATATGGCAAAGCGACTTATTTATGTTTTTTTTATTTTTTTTTATTTTATTAGACATATTTGGACTGATGCGACTTTTACGGCAGAAAATACGGAAATTTAGATCAATGAAACCAAACAAAGCTTAACCTTATACTGTACGTAGCCCCAGAAGAATGAATACACACCTGCAGGCATGAACGATAACAAGAAGTTTTCTCTCCTTTGAAGCATATGAAAGGGACAGCTTCACCTGCCCATTCCCTGAACCAGCACAGGGCAGCGTCCCCGCACCGATCATATCCACCATTTTAGAACTCAGAATCTGTTGAAACCAAACGGACCATCAATGTTCTGTCTCTAAAAATACTCGGTTCCAACACATCCATGACGTCTTGTGTTTTATGTGTCATCACCTTGAGTTCAGCTCTCAGTAAGATCTGACTGTCAGTTGAAGCTCCATCCAGATGGAACCACTGATCCAGGACCAGCTGTGGTCGTGCAAGCAGCTCCTTAACAGTAACCACGAGAGATCCCATTGGTTGGTCCCAACCACTGGACAGCTGTGGTGTAGCAGAGAGGATGGTTAACGTTACAACGTACTGTAGCATCAGCTAAATGTAAGCAAATGAGCCTGAAGCTCCTAACCCATCCATTGAGCCACAACGAGCATGAAGGATGTACAAAGTAAATAAATGTCTTGCCTTCACCACAAGGATCTGTTGTTTAGGGTCATGGACGATGAAGTAGAAAGATTCATTCCACTGAGGGTTGGTACTGCGGTCACACAGCTGAAAAGATGGATAATTTTTTTAAACCATCATTTATCATTCCAAAAACAATAATAAAAGTATGAAAAGCCTTACTTTGGTTTTGTAGGTTGTTTCACCCAGAACAAGTTCAGCTCCAGCTTTGGGTTCTTTTCCACTTTTTTTCAACTGTTTATGTAATAAAGAAGAATTTCAGTAGAATCATTGTTGCCATTTTTAAAGAGTGTAAATAAAGTACAGGAGGCTCACAGGTAGTGAATGTGCTGCCTCTAAGTAGACAAAGAGCAGAGCTGCAGAGGGGACAGCTTTGTTCTTATAGGACTGCAGAGACGGAAGCTGCAGCACCTACAACATAAACACATTCATCAACATATGCCAGACTTGCACTCCCAAGCGGTGAATAGAGAGGCTGTGAACAAGTGGAGGAGCAGACCTGGTCAAGTTTCTGTATGTTTGAAACTGTGGGAACCCACTCCAGAATCAGGTGAACTCGTCCAGATTTGACATCCTGCAGAGTGAACCACTGCGACGGAGACAGTTACTGTTACAGCAGCAGGTCAACACCCCACACGTAAGGAAATCACAAGATGCTACTAAAGGTCAGAAATAAGTGACTAACCTGGTCTGTGTACTGTGATCTGATGACGTCATTTAGCTTAGTGCTGAATCTGCGAACACGAGCGCAAGCGAACGATTAACAAGGATTCAGCTCCACGAGTTTGTCTGCTTTAAGATTTAATGACTCATATATTTTAAGAAAACTGCTCACATTTAGATATGAAATTAAACTATGCTTTTTATGTATACTGTAGTGTCAAAATGTATAAGACTAATCACATATGATATCCATGTTTGCTCTGCAGCTTTTGGGTAAAATGGTAGTAAGTCACAGACTCAGATGAGCAGATCTAAGATTTTACACTTGTATTTTTAAGAACATGACACACACCGTCCAAGGAAGTCATCAGAATCTATATCTTTATCAAATACTTCAAACGCGATGCCCTGATCGCTGTGTCCACGCAGAACCACCTGTTCAAAACAAACACAAACATGTTAGAGGAAACAGGAGCGATATTTAAATATGTAACAAACTTTACTTCTACAGTACTTACCTCGTACATTTCATTCCATGTTGGATTTAGATTCTCTTTAATAACATGGCTCTTAAAAGTAACATCGCCTATGTTAATCTTCACATAAGGATCACTCTTGCCCTTCACCATGCCCCCCATCAGGTTATCCTTTGCCACCAGATTCTGGGCCTCCAGCAGGTGGATCCTCAGCACCCCCTACAGGATGATGATGCGAAGTGGTGAAAAATATACAGGAATAAAACATTTCACCATCATAAAACTCATACAGGTACTTCTTGTAAAGTTATGTAATTTATTTTAATGTCACTTATATTACACTAGTTTGTGTGCCATTAAAATGCATTTTCTTGTTTTCTCATTTAGCAAACCACCCACACAGACAATGATGCAGAGTTTGTCTAATGTTCAGTTTTATTTTGAGTTTCTGAAGTTCTTCTTTTCCACAGAAACACACGCCACACAGGCGCACGTCCACATGCTCAGTGAATTATGAATCAGTTTGGAAAAACTGATGAGAAGTTATTTTGAAAATTCAGGCAACAGCCTGAAACTCTGTCTCCTTGACCATTCAGCATCGAATGACCAGGAAATATCCTGATGCTTGTTAAGCATTCACACTAAAGTGATCCTGTTCATATTTATTATTCCAGTTTCTCTAAACTACGGTATTCTCTACGTTTTTCAGCACATAACTCGTTGCACAATTTTTGTGCTATTTCAACAAATCCTATATCAAAAACTTTCAGCTCTTTCAGGAGAGGGGTGCTATGACTATACTGTATTGAGTTGGGTACGTTAGCTTTTTGAAATATTTAGCCTTTTCTACCATTTTTTTCTCATAGAAAATGAAATTAGCTCATTTACATTCTTCAAATCTTTAGATCCGTTTACTCCTTTCACATTTTGTTGCAGTTAAGCTTCTTTTGGCTTCCTTGTGCAATTTATTTACATTTATTTCAGCCACTTTCAGGTGTTTTTCCAGATGTTTTGTAATCCTTTCAGATCCTTTCTGCTAATTTTAGCTTGTTCTGCTCCTTTCAGTTTATTTCTGCATGTTTCAGCTTTTCTGCTATTTCAGCTGCCATACTATCTAACTGCTTTTAAAGGGGACCACAGATGCAAAATTCACTTTTTAATGTTTTTTTTACTCAACTTTGGGTATTTACTTCATAAAAAAACAGTCCTTGTGCCAAAAAAATGCACCCAGTGGTTTATTTACTCTAAGTAGATTTATTTATTTTTGATAAATACACCTGGATTCACACTTCCTGCAGTTATTGACGTCACAAGCCGTAGCCAATCACCTCAAACCTGAGTCCAGCCCCTCACCTAGCAACCCCTGGTTAGGCTCAACCCACTTCTGTATTAAACACATGACTGTTGTTTTTCATGATTTCATCTCATCTTTTGTTTATATGTTCTTAATTTCATGTGTACAGCACTTTGTTGCAGCTGTGGTTTTTTTAAATGGCTTTATAAATAAAGTATAATTGTTATTTTTATGTTTTAGTTCAATTTTTAGTGTATTTGCGATCGCTCCCAACGCGCAGCCGGCAAAAATTAAACGAGCGGACCCCCGGCATAGGGACCGGCGGCAACGGGACCCTCTTCTGGCGCGATGGAGCGGAGCTTCAACTGTACAGCCTCGCAGCAGCCTCGCAGCAGCGAGGACCTTCTCCTTACGGATTAATTTACGGGAGACACTTGGTGAACTTTGTGTTGTCTTGACTGGAACAGCGATAACTCCCAAAATCTCCGCGTGCAACGAGCGGAGCTGGCGAACACCGGAAGAGGAACAAGCTAACATTAGCTTCGGATTCGGCAGGTCTCATGCTAAAAGGAGCAGCTCATGGCGGCGCGCTCAGACGAGTTTCGGTAAGTTATCTTAAGCTAGCACTAACAGTAAGTCAAATGAGTAATAAAAAAAGAGCTAATTTTAAAACAACAACACATTACAGATACTGGCTGTTACAGAGGGCGTAAACAGATCGTTGAAGGGCGTGGACTTCAAGAAACCGGTCGTTCAAAACGAAAGTTAAAAATGGCAGAATTAAAAAGGGTATAATTGATTATCTAATAATTATTTTGTGCATTAAATTGAAGGAATAGGGTCTGGATATCCCACAGAAATACCATAAAAATTTAAAAAATACATCTGAGGTCCCCTTTAATGCTAATTTAGGCTTTTTCAGCAAAGTCCACATTTTTTAAACAATTTAAGCTTTTTCCAGCCTAATTCATCAAAAAATGTGCTCTCTCCATTTGCTTCTGGTAATTTAAGCTCCTTTCTGCTTTTGAGCTGCTACTACCAAGTTGTCTTTTGTGTGTGTACATTTCTGCTTTTTCAGATAATTTCCACTTTTTTTTAGCTCATTTCTGCTTTCAGCCTTAGGCACAATGCTGCTCTTCACTTCCTCCTTGTAATTTAAGCTTCTTTCTGTTTTTTAGCTACTAATCAGCAGTTTTTTTTGTTGTTGCAAATTTCTGCTTTTTGCAGATAATTTCCACTGTTTTGTGCACATTTCTACTTCTTTCAGCCTAATTGGACACAATTGTGCTTTCTCCACTTTCTTCTGGTCATTTAAGCTTTTTTCTGCTTTTTAGCTCCTATTCAGCTGTTTATTGGCAAAATTCAGCCTTTTTTTTAAGCCAATTTCTTGATTTTGGCGCTCATTTTTGTTTATTTAAACTTAATTCAGTAAATACGTTATTTCTGCTTTCTTTTGCAAACTTAGGCTTGTTCTTCAATTTCAGCTACATTTCAGCTGTTTTTTTAGGAAGTTCTTCAGCAATAAGCATTCACACTGCATTTTTGCAGGAAATGCAGTTTCTCTAGTTATTTTTATCCTGTGTGAACCATGAGACATATATTTGATTAGTCTAACACAGCTGGTGGGACTTAAAGGAAACATTTTGTTACGGCTTCAAAACGAGCAAACCCACCTGTTTACCAAAGCCTGGGCCAGGAGCTGTGTGTGTTGGAAGACTTGGACCCACTTTAGGAATTTCTTTGACTTCTGCAGATGCCACAATGTCGGTGGGAAAACTTGTGACCGTGGCCTGAGCAAGATTTTCTAAACCGGTACTACATTCACATATAAACACACATGAATGCACAAAAAAGATAAATTAATACACAAGAGTTGCTATGTGTGTATTTTTTTCCTCAGTAACAGTTTTTCTAGGAAAAAAATATGGGAAATAAAAATGCAAATAAATCACTTTGATCTCACCCTTCTGCTTGGACTTGCTGTGGTTTAAAGTCTTCCTTTACAGCTGCATGTGACCGTGCGTGATGTTCATCTTTATTTGTTGATTCTTCCACTACCTGATGGGGAAAATGATGCAAAAGTTTTAAAAAGACAATTGGGACAAAATAAAGTCTCCTTTTATTTGATGTATCTCACTTTTGTTGAAGGGAAAGTATTAACTTCGGCCTCAAGGCGTGCAAGCTGCTCAGACACTGAAGAAGACCTAAAAACAGGAGCCAGTTTGTTATTAAAACTGTCTAAAATGTATTTTTTTTATTATAATTTTATGAATGTACAAAGCTTCAAAACTCTACTACCGGTAGTCTAAAGTCAAGCATAAAGCAGCAGTTTTAGCATATAATAAATAGTCAAGTCAGACAAGTAAGACTCACTCATTTGTTGGCTGTTTGGAGCTCGTTTCTTCCTTGTTGGGGACCTTTGTGGTGTTTTCAGCAGGGGGGATCAGAACTTCTTTTTTTGAACCAGATGCAGATGGCTTTGGAACTTCTGTCATTTTTGTCTCAAGAATCTGTTTTGACAACAAAATTTCCTCTTAGTTTCCTTTACAAAATGTTGTTGTCTTTAGCCGTTCATAAGTCATTTCACATGTCGACCGTTTCGCCTGTTACTATCTCACTTTACAACAAAAAGGTGCATTAGTGGTGGGTTGGCTTCAACCCCTCTCATGGCCTCGGTCCATTCAGAATCACACTGAACCGGTCAGGAGGCATTGATGTCCAGACTTGAAGTGTTTTGTGAAAAAGTCTTGTGTCAGTCACAACGCTAACATGAGTGTGAATATATTCACAAACCTTGAGCTCAGCCCTGAGGAGGACTTCACTTTCAGGTGAAGCTCCATCCAGATGTACCCACTGATCCAGAACCAGCTGTGGTTCAGACAGCAGCTGCCTCACAGGAAGCACCACGGATCCCATTGACTGATCCCATGCACTGGACAACTACAGACACCAGAATAACGTCCGTCAGAAGTCTGAGCTGTTCCTGACAATAGCAACTTGTTTCACGTCTTAGCATTGAAACATTTAGAGCATTCACCTTCACTATGAGCATCTCCTCTTTAGGGTCATGAACCAGGAAGTGAAACGCCTCACCCCACTGTGGTGATGTGGAGCGATCACATACCTATAAAAAGTAAAGCCAAAATGATACAGTGGATAACATATATTAAGTTTTATAGCATTATTATTGTTATTATTTTTATCTTATGCCCGTTTTGTAAACAGAGGCTTTCATTAAACTATTTGCTTTACAATTTATCATAGGTATCGTAGATCGCTAAGTACCTGTAGGTAGGTAGGAGGTAGGTATATTATTTACCAAAATAAATTAAAAAAATTACTAGTTTAAAATAAAATAACAGTCAATGAAAAAATAGTAAACTGAAACAAAATGCAGCCCTAAATTATCAAAACCAAAGACAACGTGTCTTTGTTTTGTTTAGTTGATAATCGGTTTTATACCTTGGTTCTGTACGTTGTGCCTCCAAACACGAGCTCAGCACCAGCTTTGGGCTCCTTCCCACTTTTCTTAAACTGGACATAGTAAGATACAGAATGAGAGATGTTTGCATTTACTCTCAACAAAATAGTGTAAAACACAACATGTTCTTTAAAAACATTTGTTTGTTGCTACAAAAACACAACTATATGTGGTTTAAACAGCATGTCTCTTTATCTTTAAAAGAAAACCAGCTAACTTAATGTGTTTCAGGGTAAAACAAGAGCTGACTCACAGGCAATGAGTGTGCTCTGTCCACATAAACAAAGAGCAGCGCCGCAGAGGGAACAGCCTTATTCTGGTAAGACTGACGAGACTGCAGCTGCATCACCTGCAGACAGCAAAAATACATTACAGCGACTCAGCTTTCTGAGGGCAAAGACTGTAAACAGATCGTGATCATATTTAAAATGATGAACACTGTAAAGATTTATAACATGCAGCTAAATATAGACATAATGCATCAAAATAAAAAACCACTGATAAATAACTCTAAATTGAACTTGCCTGGTTCAGATTGAAATTATGAGATACTGTCGGGACCCACTCCAGTATGAGACGGACACGACCAGACTTGACATCGTTCAGAGTGTACCACTGAAGCAGAGAAGTTTATTTACAAACTGCTTAATAAATGCAACAACTCATTTAGATACACAGTGTTGAGAAAACTAACCTGGTCTATGAACTGGGAACGGATTATGTCTGAAACGCTGACCCTGAACCTGTTCAGTAAAAAGAACAAAACGCACATGATGTGATGGCAACTTCAACAATAAAAGTAGAGTGAAAATATTTAAATGACCACATTAATTTTTGCAAACCAGGGAATATCATTGCTTATAACCAGATGTATTTGATTTGATAACATATTTCAAATGTGTTTACATTTCCTCAAACACAAAAGAAACATGAACTACAATAGTTTTTATTTTTTTTCCTTGAATAAAATCTTGATCTCTTCTTGTTCCAAACTATTATACATTCAGAAAGTAATGCATGTTGATTTATATATCAGTTGTTGTTTTAAAAACATTTTCAATGTGATTAACTACAGAATGTCTTTCGCTTGGCAGCACATTTTAATGAGGAAGCAAAACCATAAAGATAAGGATCCTCCTTGTTCAAAATATTCCCATTAAATCTCACCTGCCCAAGAAATCATCTTTGTCCATATCTTTATCATTCAGCTCCACCAGCATGTCCTGACCTGACTGAGGCCTCAGCACAACCTGAAAGTACACAAAGCAGTTCAAACAACTTTAACGTCATGCCTGGGAGGCTCGTTGTAGATACGAGCAGCCCTTTTATACACACCTCATACAGCTCATTCCACACTGGGTTGAGATTCTCCTTGACCACAGCACTCTTAAACACAACCTCTCCGACACTGATCCTTGCATAAGGGTCACTCTTGCCCTTCACCATCCCACCCATCATGTTATCTTTAGCAACCAGACTCTGGGCCTCCAGTAAAACGATCCTCAGCAGTCCCTGTGTGGAGTAAGTACTTTAATCTGTATTGATTAATAATAAATGTGGACTTGCCATGCTCCATGTTCTGATTTGTTACCTCAGTGGCAAAGGTGAGGTCTGGGGATGTGTGAGGGGGTTGTGTGACAGCAGGGCTGTGGGATTCTTCCATCTTGTCTTCATTCACATCAACTTCTGTTTTCTTTACATTAACCCTTTCATCCAAAGTCACTGAGGAGACAATAGTCTCCACAGGAGGAGTATCCACTGAACTTGATCTAAACACACACAAGAGTACCAGTGTGAGGCATAAGCACAAGATAACAAAGAACATTAGATAAATTGCCTTTCCTGCAAAATTGCAGTGTGCATGCTTATTGCAGAAGAACTTGCTGAAAAACAGCTGACATTCACTAAAAAACATGTTGAATTTTAGCTGAAAAGAAAGAACAAGCCTAAATTTGCAGAAGGCAGAAAGGACACATATTTGCTGAATTATGTTTAAATGTGCACACAAATTAGTATTAGCTGAAAAAACAGCTGAAATTAGCAAAGAAAATTGCTGAAAAGTAGTTGAAAAGGCAGAAAAAAGCTTAAACTAACAGAAGGAAGAGGAAAGACTTGAAATGAGCTGAAAAATGTGGAATTAGCAGAAAAAGCTAAAAATAGCACAAAACAGCTAAATAGTAGCTGAAATAACTGAAACTAGCAGAAATACTAGTAAGCGAAATGAGCATAAATAAGGTAATTACAGTCTGAAAGTAGCAGAAATTAACACAAAAAATTGAATTTATCTGAAAAGAGCTGAAATTAGCTAAAAACACTTAAAAGGTAGCTGAAAAGGTATAACAATCTTAAATTAGTAGAAGAAAGCAGAAAGAACACATTTGTCTAATTAGGCTGAAAGAAGCAGAAATTAGCACAAAAAGTAGACATTATCTGCGAAAAAAAGCTGAAGTGAGGGGAAAAAACAGCTAAAAAATAGCTAAAAAGGCAGAAAAAAAATCTTAAATTAACCAAAGGAATGGCGAGAACACTCTTTTGCTGAATTAGGATGAAAAAAGTTGAAATGAGCGCAAAAAATGTAGAATTAGCTGAATAAGCTAAAATTAGAATAAAAACAGCTAAATAGTAGCTGAAATAGCAGAAAAAGCAGAAATAAGCTGAAAGGAGCAAAACAAGCTGAAATGAGCGAAAGAAGTTAGAAGAAGCACAACAATGCTGTAGTTAGCAGAAAGAATCTGGAAGGAGCACAAAACAGCTGAAATAAGCTGAAAGTAGCTGAAAAATGTTGCTGAATCAGAACAAAATGTGAAAGGAGCAGTAAAAGATCTGAGGCCTCAGCACAACCTGAAAGTTTTACATCCTTCAGATCTAAAGATCTGAAGGATGTAAAATGAGCTCAATTCATTTCTATGAGGAAAAAAATGGCAGAAAAGGCTAAATAGTTCAAAAAGCTAAAGTTGCACCAGCAGTACCACAGGTCATAGCACCCTTCTCCTGAATGAGCTGAACATTTTGATATATGATTTGGATGAAATAGCACAAAAATTGTGGAACGAGAAAAATGCTGAAAAATCTATGGAAAAACTTGGATCACAATAGTGTGAATACTTCATAAACATTCACACTATGAAAGTATCTCACCTCAGCACTGTGTCTGTTTCCTGGGGGCGTTTAGCTGGAGCAGGGTCTGACACTGCAGTGATTTTGGCCTTTTCTGTAGCACCAGGACATTTGCTAGGAATAAGCATCTGAAATTAAGTTGATTTTATTACTTTGTTAGTAAACATTACTGTTATCCCAACATTTCACAACAAAATAATTAAATAATTTAAATATTATTCTTAATTGCAAAAACAGCAAAAGGAAAAATCTTTTAAAGACAAAGAGAGGGGGCTACTGAAAAGAAAATCATGAAAAAAATGTTTCTTACTTTAAGTTCAGTCCTCAGAAGGATCTGACTCTCTGGTGAGGCTCCATCTAGATGGAACCACTGGTCCAGAACCAGCTCTGGTTCAGACAGCAACTCTTTGATGGGAACTACCAAAGAACCAATGGGCAGGGTCCAACTGTGAGAGAGCTGGACAAAAAAAAAATGACCACAATGCTTTGTGTTAGCTCAGGAGCATGCATTACATAAAACATCTCACTCTGTATGACAAAATTATTACCTTAAGAATAAGGACTTCTTCTCTCGGGTCACGAACAAGGAAGCAGAATGCCTCGTTCCACTTGGGTGATGATGTGCGATCACACACCTTCACAGAGGATGTAAAGATAAGTAAACTTTAATGATAAGAGTACAAATCCCTTAAAAATATTAAAATCAGAGATACAGATATGGGCGATATTTAGGGTCTTACTGTTGTTTTACGAGACATTTTTCTAAGCGTTAACTCCACTCCAACTTTTGGGTCTTTTCCGCTCTTTTTGACCTGAAAAAATAAAAGAATTGGAAACAATTTTACCAGGGAGTTTAAAAGCTAACAACACATTCTGCCCATCACAGTATGAAAGGACTCACAGGTAAGCCATCTGCCTGTTCCACAAACACGAACAGTAGACCTGCTGATGGCACCGCCTTGTTTTGGTACGACTGTCTGGAGTAGAACTGAATAACCTAAAGACACAAATAAGAACTGAACCTTTAAAAAAAAAAGAGAGAGAGAAATCACATCAATCTGTCCGTCTGTCTTTTGCTTGATTTGACAACACTGACCTGATCCAATCTGTCGGGCTCTGAAGAGGTTGGAACCCATTCCAGGACGAGGTGAATACGACCAGACTTCACATCACTCAGAGAGTACCACTGACCAACAAACAGAAAACATTTCAGCATAAAAAGCATCCGGGTCTGGTCTGAACCAAAAAAAAAAAAAAAAGAATGATCAGATAATTATTTTCTTGACTATCTTTTAGAAAGCATTAAAGTTTAACCGTTGCTTACCATTTTTGCTAAGATACCCCATGTGTCTGCACACAAGTATAATAAAAACTACTGCTGTACCTGAATGAGTTAGAACCCAATTAAATCTGTGTTTTAACTCTTCAGAACTGTTTATTTCTAATTCCACAAATAAACAAGTGAAATACAGCCGTTTCTCACCTGATCGGTGTACTGAGAATCAATGATGTCCTTCAGACTTATCTTCAACCTGCATATCAAACAGTTAAAATCTAAATAAATACTTTTTGATCTAACTACTGTACATAATAATAGTATGAAAACCTGTGTACCGGCCCATGAAGTCATCTTTCATGTCCACGTCTTTATCAAACACCTCCATATGCAGATCCTGGCCTGGGAGCTGGGTTAGGATCACCTGCACAACAAACAAGGTCACATATTTTAAAAGATACTCTTAATCAAGGTTAAAGTTGATAAAACATACAAATTAATCATAACTTTAATTTAACATCAGTTTACACGGTTACCTCATACAGCTCATTCCAGGTGGGGTTGAGATTGCCCTTAATAACTTGGCTTGTGAATGTTTCTCCCCCAATATTGATCTTGACATAGGGGTCACTCTTGCCTTTCACCATGCCGCCCATCAGGTTATCTTTTGGAATAAGATTCTGTCCCGCCAGTAGGTGGATTCTAAGTAGACCCTGAAAAATAAAAAATACAACGATAAGCTCACAAAATGTTTGTAGCAGGGTATGTTTTGTTTGTTTAGAAATCATCAACATCATGATTCTGTTCCTCATTACCTCTGTAGCAAAGCTAGAATGAGGGGAGGTTTGTTGGGCAAGCTGTTTGGACAGTCCAGCTGCCAAATCAGACGACACATCTGATGAAATACGGTCCTCGTCCAACCACAAGACCTACAATGGATTGGGGAAAAAAATTGTACCCAAAAAAGGATAAACAAAAATCTCATTAAATTTTGATTTTTTTTTTTCATACAGTTAAATTTAGGCTAAAGATGCTCCTACCCTGAGAACTGTGTTGACATAGATGCGACTCGCTGTGTCAGAATTTTCCAATTGAAACCACTGGTCTAGAGACAGATTGGCATTTGCCAGCAGGCGGGGCAGAGGAATGGTCAGACTGCCCAGTGTTTGCACGCGGTCAGCATCCTTCACCTGATTCAAGTAAAACAAGTTATGATCAGCTGTCACACTGAGCGACACAAGTTTTGTGAATAGCATTTCATTTTAACGCTACCTGAATGCTAATGTCCTGTTTGTGAGGATCTTTGACGAAAAAGGTGAAAGCTTCCTCCCACTCTGGATTAACAGTCGTGTAACAAGTCTGAAAAGATTAATAAACAATATACATTAAAATCAAAGATGAGAAACACAACTTACAGTATTTTAATGAGCTCCCCCAACATTTATACCTTGCTGTCTCTAGTGACATCCTGCACAGATATCTGCACCATGGGGTTGGGCTCTTTATTACCCTTCTTCATCTGAAATATACACAGCAGGAGGCAAATATGATTGCACACGAAAGCATGTGAACTGTATTTTGTAAGTGAGGCGAACACAAATATAACTTTTTCACCATTTTGAAAACATGTGGCAATGTCTTGTGTTTACCGCTGCCATGGCAACAGCAAAGAGTCATACCAAGCACCATAAAAGGAAGTTTGCATAAACCTTCCAATAAGGCTGAGTTTTGCTCTACAAGTTCTTTGAGGTTCTATTGTGGGACTGGTATGGAGAGAGATATTAGCACTGGTTTAAAATCTCTGTTTAACAGCTAAGTTGGTCACCTTCGTCCATGTTTTAACGGTGACTAAGGTTGAAGGTGAAAGCAACAGAGATGTGGAATGTGAAACAGATGGCAGATCCAGCTCTGCCTCGGTTTAACCACACAGGAAGCAGCACTGAGCGTAGTGTGAACACGGGCAGAAGTGTTTGACTCACGGGAAGTGCCTCAGCCTTGTCAAGATAAACGACCAAGATAGCTGAAGAAGGGGGTTTGGAAGTCGTGCTGGTGACACTCTCATTTCTCTTTAGGACCTTGAAGAAGTTCAAACACATTTGTTTTTCCACTTCAGTTATCTGACATAAAACAGACTTAACGACACAGAGGATTACCAGTAATAAAAAAAATACATTTCAGTAATGTATGAGTGGATATGAAAGAGTGCAACCTGCTCTAGCTGCTCGGTGTTTGGCAGCAAGGCCAACCACTCCAGCTTGAAGTGAACTCGTCCAGATGGAGTTTCTTTCAAAGTGAACCACTAAAGACAACAAGAACAGGCATGTTTACATTTTCAATTTGGTGATTTGAAAGTAGCTTATAAAAAAAAAATCAATAAAAAGTAATAACTTTTCACTTACATCATCAACAACGATGGATTTCTTCACAATGCCTAAATCCAATTTTGTTCTACAACAAGAAGACAAGGAAGATTAAATTTGTTTTGAAAGTGGAATTAAAATAGGTTACAGACGATTGAATGCAGTTTCATTGTAAATTATATTACTGAAATATTTTAGACCTTCTCTTGTTCGTGATAGTTGATGATGGTGAATAGGGCTGGGTGATATTAGGATATTTAAAAAATATCAAGATAATTTCATATGCAATATAAGATGAGACTATATCGTCTATATCGATATATTTCTACGTTGAGTTATAATTAGACTTGAAAATCTGTGTAGTTCTTTTTCTCCCGTCTGCGCCAACTGCACATGGTCCCTCCTTCTCCCTCATTGAATATAAATCCAGCCCCTCACCCACACACCCTGCTCCCTTCTTCTCCAGGTGGGCTGGAAGTTTAGCACAAGTAAACTCGGAACAGGATATGGAAGAGCAGCTGAGCAGGCGAGCAAAAAGCAAAACAATGGCTGTTATTTGGAGAAGGTTTGGATTTAAATTGTCAGATGAGCAGCAGAGATTTTTATTTTCCTGTAGACAATGCCGAAAACAAGTCCAGCCAAAAGGTCGGCACCACAAATCTTTTTCACACTTTAAAACGGCGCTATAAATGGAGTATGACGTCATTGACGTGTGAAACTGTAGCTCCGACTGACTTCAGCCTCCTTCCCTGAAACAAACCATGGTACAAAACTCATTTAGCGTGCTGTGCCTTATGAGAGGAACAGTGACAGGTAGTGTGACATTAATAAAGCAGTGGCTTATACTGCTAAAGACACGGTCCCAGTCTCATACTGTGGAACAAGACGACTAAAGACAATGGGGATAAATAATGTTGTGAAGGCAGGACAGCTATTTAATGTAGTAAAATGTAGTTACCAGCAATAGTTAATTTTTAGACATTTGTTTTGTACAATTACAGCTGTTTGTTATTAAATGTGCCTATGTGACAATTGGGACAAAGCTTTGACTAAAAAAATTTTTTTTTATTATTACTTTATGGAAAGAAAAAAATACTGAGATATATATTGCTATTCATCTATTCATCTTAAAATATCGAGAAATTAATTTTGGTCCATATCGCCCAGCCCAAATGGTGAACAACAATGGGAGACTCAATGAAAGCACAAAAAAGGACATGAATAATGAACATGTACCTTCCCAGGAAGTCATCTTTGTCTGTGTCTTTGTCATAAACCTCCACCTCCAACTCCTGACCCGGCACCTCATGGACTATAACCTTATGTATAGGACACACATAATGATATGAAGAACGACAGAGGGATTTGTATGGCTGCATGTCTTATAAATGTCAAAGCTACACAAATCAAAGCCCTCAATGTGAAATGATGACGCTGATGAAATACATAAAGTTGTTCAACAAGTCGTTGTTCAACAAGTCGTAACTGTTGTGGTAGGATGGCACCAATGTCTTAACATTCTAAAAATGTCTCCTTTCTCCTTACCTCATACATCTCTCCCCACTTGGGAGAGTCTGTGTTATCGATGTGCTTGGAGGTGAAGGTCTGAGGCCCCACCCTTAATATAGCGTAGGGATCAGACAAGCCAGCCATAACTCCTTTCACATAGTTGTCTTTGGCTGCCAGATTCTGTGCCTCCAGCAGGTGGATGCGAACCACACCCTGAAGGAAACAAAAAAGACTGTTTTGGGTCTTTGCTGAGATGTGAATCAAAGTAAAATATGCAGGTGTGTATCAGGGCTTCACCCTGGGCAAAGGACAGCGTAGGTGAGACACGTGCAAACCAGGAACAAGGGGGACAACAAGACGGTTGGGCAGCACCAAGAACGAAGCAATGGCGTCCATAATCATGCTGTCTGACATGACGCTGCAAAAAATCAGAGTAATATTTCAGTGGGAGGAGTGGAGGTTCATAAATTATTTATTACTTTTGCATAAAATGCAAGAGGGTCTATTTCAGCAAGACTCACTTGAGTCCAGGGACGTCCAATAAGTTAGTCAGTCCAGTCCAATTGATGTCAAGTTTCTGGGAAGGAATTGGAAAGAGGAGCAGAGAAAATCAATCAGGACTGAAACAAAATCAATACCACAATAAAACGTCAAGATTAAATTGGGAAACATAATAGCCTCAGCAATGTGAGTTAAATGTGCAACAAAAAAAAAGTATTTAAATGGACCTACAGGTCGACGGATGAAAAACATAGAGACTGCTCCAACAATGGGCACATCACCAATCAGAGGCTCCAGAATCACACGCATCATTCCATGCAGCTAAAAACAGAGAAGCAAAAGGGCTGATTGTTGGAAAGTTTACTGCAGTTCACCAAAAAGGGACTCTCTAGGAGTAAAAATCTAACATGTAATAACCGGAGCACACGTATTGTATCAAGTTGCATACAACAACACACCTGGATCCCTTTGACTCCTGCTTTGCAGAAGTATCGTTTCACTTCAACATTGATCTCTGCATTCCCAACAAAGCTGAGGATATGAGAACAGACATGTTACCTACCAGTACAATGATGCATCTACAAAGGTTACAACAACCATAATAAACAAAGTGCACCACACCAACAGTCACCTAATGTACAGGTCTAGCAGAACTTGACCCTTGTCGTTATCTGTGTGTGCCTTGATTCCTACAACCTTCATGGCCTGAAGCAAAAAGAAACACATATATTTATTTGTTCAATAAAAGAAAATTTTGTGTGAAGTAATGCACTGCTAACAGAAAGTGTCATCACCTTGTCTCCCATGTCCACCTTGGTGAAGCTGAGTGTTTGGAGGTGGTTGCTGGAAGCTCTGAGAGATGGAGCAATGGTTTCTACCAGCAGCTTCTCCATGTACTGGCCTACGAAGGGCCACACCTGCTGCAGTACCTGGACAGGTCACCAAGTGCATGGCTTTATGTTTAAAAAAAAAATTCCATACTTAATCTTAGACTACAGTTTTAAAAGTAGCAAAACTATCTATGAAATGCCTTGGCATTCAAAACCAACAAGAGAGGAATGACAGAGACAGTTGGTGAGAGTTGACCCTTCTCAGCTGTTGTCGTATTTGGATCTGACATACTCCGGATCCATGAATTCAGCAGACTACCCGTCAAAATTGAACTTTAACACAGCGTTGTGAATTTTTAGGGACCTCGCTCTTACATGGGAAGAAGCAGAAGCAGCGTTTGGTTGTGTGCTTCTGTGGGGGAAAAAAAGCCAAGTGCTGGCTATAATCTGGCATAAGTACGGGGTGAGTCATCAACTGCTTGCTTCTGCGGAGGACAAAGACAATCTGCTGACACCCCCCACACGTCCAACCCCACCCTAGTTACTAGTCTTAAACCATGGCTTTGTCTCTTGTCAGACATTCAGATCTTGTGATTCTTTTAATGATGGAAAAGGTTATTTTTGTGTGTGTACATAACTGTGTTCATTGCGCTGGGTTGGAGGCATAAAGGGTGTGTAATTGTATTTAGTCTGAAGGGACTGTACAACTCCTCCTCCTTCCTGCCTGCCTGGCTGGCTGCAATGACATGGAAATGTTGAGGGGGTTGCCTGGCGCTGGGCCTGCGTTCTGCAGCACAGCACCTATGCCGAAGGAGGTCCGGCCTCCTCAGCAGCAGTGCCACCATCTTTGAGCTAACAACACACACTGCAGCACCAGCAGTTAACCTACCATGTGCTGTGAAACGTCAGTCAGCACAACAGCTGGGCCACTGAAGGAAGGAGGCATGTTTGAACTGATTATGCATTGAATGTAAAAAGCAAACCTTATCTTACCTTGTTCAGCCATTCAACCTTTTCCACATCTGGAAAATTGACCTAAAAACACAACAGCAAAAAAGAATAAACACAATGCAGGCATTGTACTTTAACTCTACCGAGCTTGATAAACATACAAAAGGAGGAGGAAATGAGTCAATAAATGCCGTAAGAAAGCAGAACGAATGTGGAAACAACTCTCAGCTCAAAGAGCACTTTAAAACATATGGATTACCATTTACTGGAGATTGCAGGATACCTATGCAATTTAAATGTTTGAAACGCTTTCCCTATTAATATTTTATGGAGTTTCCTTCAGAGGAGAATCTGAAGTTATGATATTTGTTGAGCGTGGCTGCAAGTAAATACAACTTGCCCGATAGCAATACATACCTGAAATATTCTCTCCATTTTGACGAGATGTGTGGTCGGGTCCTGTTTTCAACCGCTACTTCCTGTTTACTGTAGACATGCGTAACGCTGATGTCTGACGTAATGACGCTGACGTAATGCCGCTTTGCGTGGCCTGATAGATGCGCTTCAAGCCAGTTGATGGAAACACTTCTGCTTCGCATTAATTTACATTTTTGCGAATTTTCTAAAATTCACTCAAAATTTGTATTGAAAATAGATGGAAACACAGTTACTGTGTGGTTGCAAAAACCCTCAGCACAAAAAGAAGCAACATACAGGTGACACAATGAAAGCAGGGGAAGGAGCGGGAGGAAAAGCGTCCGCCTTCATCAAGAGCAAGAAGGAAAAAAAGACTAATCAAGATGGTCGCCACAGCAAAGCAATCCTGGTGAATACAAAAATGTCTGACTCAGTCAGTTACACAGATATTAAGCTAAAATTTGGTGTGCTATTACTTACGGTCATCCCCAACTCTCTAAACACTAAACAAGATAATAATGCACAATTCTATTTTTAAGGTTTAACCAAAACGGCATCAACATTGTCATTTCCCAACAGAAGATGATCTTAGTTTAAAACTTGATGATCCTTCATATCGCCCTTTAATTTTGAAAGTTTACGTTCAGCTTCGGCTTCAAAAGAAGTAGCTTATGTGCGGCTTTGAGTTTGATTTGGGTTTAAATCCTTAAAGGGCACAGTCTGTTCAAGGGTGGAAAAAGCTTCAAGCAAAAGGCTAACAAAGCAAATGAGACAAACAACAAAGAATTATCTGCACAACAGAAAAGGAGATGGAAGCAATAAGATGCTGCCGGGCGTCTGAAAATAGACGAAGAACAGCTAAACTGAATTCCACATTAGACAAACACGCAACTACACATATCCACTCCCACACACGGGGTGATCTTTACACACAAAGACACCTTCTTCACCGTTCACCATCACTCGGTTGTGCTGAGCTGCAACGCATCATTTAAAACCCGTCTCCATATGGAACAATAAACACAAACCCAGATATGAAAAGTAAAACGCCTCCAAGCTAACACAAAAGTTTAGGCGCACATACCAACATTAAATTACAATTACACACACACGTTTACCTCATGACACTTCTCAGCTGCACGGATAAATGAGGCGTGCTCTGTGTTCTGGGGTGACGTGAGTTTTTATTTCTGCCTGTGGAAAGAAACTTGCAGGGCGTGCACTTTTGCTGTGCACCAACGCTGAAACGGCTCTGGACACAAACACATAAAAACACAAAGATCAGTGTTTACACTGGATTTCTGGAGCTTTGCTTGTATAAAATGAGATTGTGAATGTTTGTAGTTTACGAGTTGAGTGTTTTTTCTGGAATAATTGAATGGGGAATACAAGTAAACCTTAATGTTTTTGGTGTAAGAGATTAAAGTGGGTAGGAGTTGCACTGTGTATAATAATTATGACAAATCCTGGCCAGCAGAGAGAGCAATTTTATCCACCGTGCAATGGCAGAGCCAGGGGGTGACCATTGGTGGCCTTGGCCACCATAGAGTAATCTTCAGCCACCCCACTGGCCACCTCAATCATTTGAGAAAACTATACTTTTAAGCAATGTAAAAACTAGAAGCATAGTTTCCTCAAATGATGTGGTCAGTTTACACAAATATATAGTGGTGGCCATCTTGGATTTTGGCGTGGTGACCCAATTTTTGAAGATAATCTTTCTTACACCTAGATGTGGCTACACACTAAAATGGAAATTGGTATCTTGTTTATTTTTCAAGTTATCGCTCTCACAACATTGACTGATGGACAGACGGAAGAAAGGTATTTCCAACGCCCCTTTTCTTTCCTCTACGGGGACAGTCAGTTGTGTTAACCCTCTACCATGCAGGCCCTTTCAGTGTACAGTTTAAGGCATAGCACTCCTTGGAGGAATGCATATCACCCACTAGTTTTCATCCCAAATTATTACTGCATTTTCCAGCGTATAAGTTGCAGTTTTTTTGCATAGATTTGTCAGTCCTGAGACAACATATATAAGTATATGTTTTTTTTCTTTTTCCATATTCATAACGCAACATTTGAGTGAAGCTTTAAATTTCAAAGAACTGCGAAAGTGAGTCCTCCAGTGTGCACTCGCTTCACTCAGCTGGTGCAGGCGAAGGAACGCTGGAGAGCTAGCAGCTCCGACTGCGATGGATGGATGGATGGATGGATGGATGGATGGATGATGGATGGCTGGATGGATGGATGGATGGATGGATGGATGGATGGCATAGCACTGCCCAGGCGGAATGAAGCTGTTTTGGCCATTAAATAAATGCATAATAAACACAAAGTGTCAGCGGTGATGAGTAATAAATTAGATTTATACGCTGAAGCAACTTGTATATGTTTTTTTTCTTCATTAAGTTTTTTTTTAACTGCTGCGATTTATATGCCAGAAAATATGGTAACTAAAATCATAAAAATGATATTTTGCAGAGGAATGGCATAGATGGAGCCATTTTGGTCCAACCTTGACTTTATCAAGAAAAATTATTAATTTATTTTTTATAAATATTTAAAAAGTGGGATGGACCAGTGAGTGAAAAAGAGAAATCAATTTAGGCCTGGATCATCGGTTTCATGAAAAGCCTTGAATCTTTAACAAGAAAAAGTTTAAGAAAAATGTATCCATTCATCCTTCTTTCTTCTAGAACTTTCACCATAATGATACAAGTTAAAAATGCTCTCAGACGGTGTTTCTGTTTGTCCTTGACACTCGAATGATAGATCATCTGCAGGCTCTGTGTTACTCATATATTTAGTTTGTGAGAGATTAAAAGAGAGATGTGGGCTCTTCAGTGCCGTCTTCAGCTGGCAGTTTCACTGTATCTCTAAGAAACTTTGTCTGTCACAAAAAAAAGAAGTAGGAATGTGAGCGGGTGCATGTCAGGCTGGAGGAGTCTGACGGCGACGTCTTGGTGTAGCAGCAGATGAGGCGAGGAGTGCTCTCTCGTTGTCAAGTTCAAATAGGAGTGTGTTTTAGCCTCCATAACAGTGATAGAGCTTTAATGAAAGCAAATGACAACATGCACACAAGACAGAGTTTATCTCCAACTGTAGGGGCCGTGTGTTACATTAGATCAGTGCAAAGTTTTAAAATACAAATAACATCAGTGGGAGCAACAACCCAGTCAGACAAAGACAATGAACACTTAATGAATAAACTAATACAGCTTCTCTGTTTTCCATTTATTCTCACGGCGGATGACTTCCTGATCCCTCAATAGAACCAGGGAATGCAGCAACCCAACATCTTGTCATGCAGAACCGACAGGTCCTGACACCTATCGACCACCTGCGGGATTAGTCTCATCTAAAGCTGTGTGCGCTCTCGTATCGTGAAGTTAAAGTCCACACGAGCCAAACGAGCAGCTCTGCAGCTAATGAGCCATTAGATTGGAGACCGAACGCTCGTCTACCTACAGATTAGAACAAGTTTGGGCATTCTGAAAATTTCAAAGCTTTTTATGTATATACCAGTGTTGGGCCGTCAAGGCCTGCAAGGCCTTCTCTGCTGGCCTAACAATATTATACTTTGTCCATGAATACGTATTAAATAATTCCAAATGGTCTGTCTGCTTCCTTTATTGCTAGCCCCCTGGTTGTGCTGCTTCCAGACGTGTATTTTCATATTTAAGCATTTAACCAATCACATTTCAGCCACTATTTGTTGCCAGGGTCAAAGAAATCTGCCTGGAGGCCTTCACAATCAGTTCTGCGAGCCATGTAGCATAAAATAAATGTTGATCAAACTGTTGCTTCAACCAATCAGATTTTGAGTTGGCGACACCAAGGCCCTCTAGCAGGCGTACACCGTACGCTGACGTTTCGTACACCGTACAGAAACGTCAGCGTATTTGCACACTTTGATTGGACAGTCAAAGAGTGTACTAGCCAGAGCTAGCAAACTGCATCTGAAGCGAGCTGCTCAAGCAAAGATATTGTTGTGTTGATTTAATAGCTGGATGGATTTTGTGTACAAATAATCAGGATTTTTGGTGAGTAAAATGTTGCAATAATATTGCAAATCAGCTGGATTTAAAAGTTTTGCCTTGACCAGTCTTCCAAACGTGCGTGCGTGCGCTCCGAAAACCTTCATCTCTTTAAAATTTAACAAGATAAACACCTTAAAAATATATTTGTTTGCTGACATTATAGTAAAAGTGTGTCTCAGCTGAACTTTTCTTAATAAATGTGCTTTGATGGTTAAAACATGGCAAAATTAAGCCGACGAAATAAAGTGGCTTTAAAATTACTACATGCTCATAATGATGACAGAAACACCTATTTATTTATTTATTTTTATTCAAACCTGTTGAATTCTTCATCCTCTGTGTCGCTGGTGAAGAGTTCTGGCAACTCCTGAGGTAACAGTAGTTCAGACCTCCAGAGAGCAGGAGGCCGTGCTGCGACAGAGTGAGTCCGAGCAGAGGATGCTGCTGTCGGACACATGAGCTGGGAACGCTCGGTGGACCCTAGCGGCCGAAAGTGGTACTGCTCCATTTTTTCCGTCAGAATGAATGGAAACGGTCATATCTCAGCCAAAAACTGGTCTAAAAATGGGGAAAATAGTTATTGAGGGTTGGATTGATTCAGACGGAGCACTACTGAAGGCCTAGGTGTGAAATGCACGGCCTGCTACTGGTATATACAATATATTTATATATTTTCAGACATGTTAAATGAGATTTGTGTGTGTGCATGTAGGTATGTGTACGTGGATAGGTGTGTGCACATTGGGTATAAACTTTTTATTATTATTATTGTGTGTGTGTTCAGTCAGAGCAGATGCATTTGCAGATTTGGGTTTGTTTTGCAAGGGGTTCTGTGTGTTCAAATGTGCATGTATGTATGTGTGTATATGTATAGGTACATGTACATGTACAGTATGTACAGATGCACAGATTCATACTGGTGTTGATGCACCCTGTACAGTGTGCAATGGTTTTGACTTGTCTGGAATGAATCAATAAAATAAACAAGTAAGATTCATGTCCCTCTTTCTGCAGCTCCTAAGGTGATCTCCTTCTCCTTCGACGTTGGAAACGGACCCGTGGACTTGACGGTGCACTCGGCCACGCCCCTCAATGACGACCAGTGGCATCGCGTGATGGCGGAGCGCAACATCAAAGAAGCAGTCCTCCAGCTGGACCAAACGCACCGGACGTCCCAGCTGGCTCCGGCACAGGGACACACACGACTAGAGCTGTTCAGCCAGCTCTACGTGGGTACGACACAA
The DNA here is from genome assembly GCA_038048925.1 of Garcialebias charrua. NCBI lineage: Eukaryota > Metazoa > Chordata > Actinopteri > Cyprinodontiformes > Rivulidae > Garcialebias > Garcialebias charrua. Next base: position 40,553 of record JBBPBX010017373.1, read on the forward strand.
ACACACACTCACACACACACACGCTAAACGTTTGGTAACCCTCAGGGGAAGGACGGACTGCACAGTCACTACAGCGACCGGCCTTTTATGTAAAAGTATTTGACTATTCATAGATGGAGGGCGAAATGTCTTTCCACAAAAAAGAAACTGTTCAGATGACCTGACTCTGCATTCGTGGATATTGTACCTGGATGACTGAGCATGAACTTTGATGATATTTGACTACTGTTTAAAAACTTCCTGTATAAAGTGTATTTTCAGTTCTCTAAGAATTAAAACAACCACAGTGGGAGCAGCTGATTCTTTCATACGTTGAATATGTGGTAGCTTTACAGGAAGTTACATCCTTAAAGTTTAGCGACAGCCATCATTAATTAAGCTGCACACAGACGTGTTTCATTTGCACACAGAGCGGTCTTGCACAAATTCATGGAAAGTCAGCCCCATCAGTGATCAAAGTTTCATTAAATTTTAAACAAACTTCTTTTTAGCTGTCATTTCTGACTTTAATCATCATTTATATTACTGTGGATTAACATCACAAAGAGATGATCAAGTTCTGTTTTAATATTGCTGGAGAAGTTTCCATCCTGGTGGCGACGCCTCAAGCTGATCAGGAGTTCAAATGACAGAAAGTCTGGTTTCCTTCTTGTGATTTTCTTTCTGTCGCCCTTTGTGCTGAGCTGTGAGTGCTTCGCTGACCAAAAGAGTTTTGGGGATTTGTGGATGGAGGGAAAAGTGCTGAGGCAAATCATACACTTCCTTAAATCTCATGGAGAAAGTTCTGCTCCGAGGAGATTGTTCCCAATTCCAATCAGGCGATCCAAAGTGATAACATTAACACTCCTGATCCCCGTTTCTTACATAATTCCATCCCCGCTCATCGCTTCTGCTGATTGGAACATCCTCCCCTTATCGTGAACCACGAGTGCTTGGAGTACATTTGTGCTGTCGTTGAACTAATCGGGAAAATGCGAGAACAGCTTTGTCTTTGTGGAGCATGTGGGTTTAAAACCGAGAAAGGCTTCCAGATCCAGAGCTTTAACCACAGCCCCTAAAGCAGTTTGTGTTCACTCTGTTCGAGGCTCGGGGTGTTCTGTCCTGCTTTCTCCAGAATAAGCAAGTGAAGGATTGTGAGTAAACTCAGCCCAGGAGGTGACGGCACCATCTCGTATCACTGATCTCTGTTTAATCCTGAATAGAGCGTCGCCTTGAGAAGTTACAACAAAATACAAAGGAAGTGACCTGACCACGCGCAGGAAGAGTTCCACGTTTGGCCTGTAGATACGATCTTACTGTGTTTGATCCAGAGATTTGGACAGAGGAAAGAAAGTTCTGCAGGCAACAAGATGCCCTTGATTGTACCTTAAGGCACACTTGAAACACAGTATCAGGTTGCAATTGGTATTATTTGTGTTTTGTTGCCTTACACAACCTGTAATTGCACTTTTCA
>JBBPBX010017374.1:0-17561 GCA_038048925.1 Garcialebias charrua
GGGCGGCCGTGGTGTAGTGGTAATGGCAGTCGTCTCCCGATCAGAAAGTTGGCGGTTCGACTCCCGGGACCCGCACCATGTGTCGTTGTGTCCTTGGGCAAGACACTTAACCCTGAGTTGCTCCCGGTAGGACTGGAAAGCACCTTGCATGGTAGTCTGCCGCCACCGGTTTATGAATGTGTGTAGCATTCAATATATGTGTAGCACTTTGAGATTTTCAGTAATGAAAAGTGCGTTATAAATTGAATTAATTATTATTATTACCCTGATGCATGCTCAATAATCCAGGTAGAAAAATCTAAAAAAGCTAAGTCTGGTCCTCTGGACATTCAAAAAACAAAAAAACAAAACAAAGCAAAAAATTGTAGAAACGTTTCGTCTTTCGTCCGAAAGACTTCCTCAGTCTGAGGTGCTGGGTTCAGCTCAGTCTTATAAATAGCACCCTCCCACAGTGTTACACAACCAGTTGGCTGATGACAGCCTGAAACCAGCTGCTCACATGATCAAGGAGGACCATCAGCCTAACAATGGATCGTTAGCACCCTGATGGTTGTTTGCTATTCACAGAGGGCTGAGTGATACCAGCAATCACAGCATTGTAGGAGGGGGACAGTTGAACTCGGAGGCCTCCACCCCTGTTTAATGATGGGCGGTTTCTTTTCACAAAGATGGCCTCCTTTACTCCTCTCTCAAACCATCGTTCCTCTCTATCAAGGATGTGAACATCTTCATCCCTGAAAGAGTGACCGCTGGCCTGGAGATGAGTGTAGACTGCAGAGTCCTGACCTGATGATGTTGATCTTCTGTGCTGGGCCATCCTTTTGGCCAGTGGCTGTTTAGTTTCCCCGATATAAGACTGATCACAGCCCTCCTGACACTGAACAGCATACACAATGTTACTCTGTTTTTGCCGGGGGACTGGATCTTTGGGATGAACCAGTTTTGTTCACATCCTTGATAGAGAGGAACGATGGTTTGAGAGAGGAGTAAAGGAGGCCATCTTTGTGAAAAGAAACCGCCCATCATTAAACAGGGGTGGAGGCCTCCGAGTTCAACTGTCCCCCTCCTACAATGCTGTGATTGCTGGTATCACTCAGCCCTCTGTGAATAGCAAACAACCATCAGGGTGCTAACGATCCATTGTTAGGCTGATGGTCCTCCTTGATCATGTGAGCAGCTGGTTTCAGGCTGTCATCAGCCAACTGGTTGTGTAACACTGTGAGAGGGTGCTATTTATAAGACTGAGCTGAACCCAGCACCTCAGACTGAGGAAGTCTTTCGGACGAAAGACGAAACGTTTCTACAATTTTTTGCTTTGTTTTGTTTTTTTGTTTTTTTGAATGTCCAGAGGACCAGACTTAGCTTTTTTAGAATTATTATTATTATTATTATATTCGCTCACAGGGTCCATCACAAATTACCATGAAGAGTCACAGTTGATGGAGGAAACAGATGTGGACAGAGCATTAAAAATTGTAACAGCTGGAACCACAATGGCTGCAAAGAAAGCAGACAGAGATAAACGTTTGGCTAAATTAAGCCTTATGTTAAAGGCCAAGCTAGACTTTGAAACTGATGCACGCCGGGCTGTCTCTACATCATGTTTAACAGCACAAATGGAAATTGCCACTTTACAGCAGGAGGTAAGGAGTTTAACACAGTCGAGTATTGACAGCGCTGAACAAACGCGTAGTCTCTACGGAGAATGCACAGTGTTAAAAAGGGATTTTGAACAATCACAAGATGATTTGAACAAATGTGTGGTGGAGAAGGATAAGTATTACCATCAGTACAAGTCGCTTCAGGCGGATTGTGGGGAGGCTCGAGACGCGCTGGACAAATGCACGGACACCCTGGAATCATTATCACTACGGTACACAAGGCTGCAAGATGATTATAGAAAATCACAAGAACAGCACATGATGTTACAACGTGAAAATGATGGGTTAAGAGTCCAACTGAACAGTTGTCGAATAGAGCGTGCATCAGCAATGAACAAACTCTTTGAAGAAGAGAGAAAATGTTTGGATCTCATGAGTAAACACCTTGAGAATCCACCACCTCCGCCGCCCCCTCCCATACCTGATGACCCACTCCCTCCTCCACCGCCCCCGCCCATGCCCGATGCACTACTCCCTCCGCCACCACCCCCACCTCAACAGACATTTGCTGGGATAACCCAATGGCAGGTACCTACGTACCCCATGTCAACAGGTGTACCTGGTGCGCAGATGGGTGGGTATATCACTATCAATGGCTCTCAATTCGCTGTCCCAATAGAACGACTCCATAAAATTTCCCAGTTCGTTCAACGTTTTGAGCCAGGGCAATATGGTTCAACTGAAACCGATACCTATCTGAAAGACATTGAGTTTAAACTGGCATGCTATCCGAACGCTACGGTCGACGATAAAGTCGGTTTAATCAAACTCACCTCAAGCAGAAAGGTGCAACACTTCATTGCGCGTCAACCAGTCGCCATTTTGAAGGATTACAAACTTTTCTGCGAAACTCTACTGCAAGAATATGCTCCTCGCATGGGAGACGTTGGCTACCAAGCCGCATTGAAAATCACTCAGGGGCAGAATGAACATCCGATCCCATATTATGACAGACTTTTCGAAGCCTTTTTTGGTGATAGGAATGAGCCAGGTATGGAGGATGAACGTGATTTTAAGTTTCTTTTTATGAACAATCTATATTCAGAGATTGGTTCAACGGCCAACCTCATGGCCGACTACAGAGAAAAAACCATGCGTGAATTAAAGGAGTGCGCTATACGTGTTTTTGAAACATACAAGCGACACAAGAAACCCGTAGAAGTGTATCCAGGTGAAAAGGTCAAATACCAAACGCTAGACCTTGAAGGAGCAAGAGCGCCAGCTCACTCTTTTAAGGAAGGCGAGAATAAACAAAATTTCCAACCTGACAGACCGCAAAATGAAGGTGTCCGCTGGAACAAAGACCAAAAGGGGTCCAGAGACCCTAAGTGGTACAGGCCGCATCAAGAGGAAGAACCCCATCATCAAAAAAGGGGGGCATTCCAAAAGAAAAAGAAATATGGGTCCCAAGGAGACTCATATGAAAGAGGGTGGTCCCAGAGGGGACCCCCGAGCAATGCGCCAGCTCCTGCACCTCAAACTGAACAGTCTGGGGCGAGGAAAAACCCACAGAAGTTCCAGAAAAAAGGCCCTAAACCTCTGTCCTCAGAAGAGATGGAGAACATACGTCGGTTGTTAGAAAGTTTGAAAAAAACAAACAAGGAAAACAAACCTGGAGTAATGTGTAGCACTATCATTGATAGTAACTCAGAGCACACAAATAACAACAATGCCACAATTGCTGACAGTCACCAAGATACTGATGGTCAGGATGCTGACAATCAGGGTACAGACAGTCAACAAGACGTTGACTGTAACCATGACATCATTGTTACAGAGTCCGAGAGCCCCTCATCAGAAAAAGGGGGGGAAAGCTCACTCACCAAAGACAATGACTCGTCACAGACCAAACACTCAGACCCATGTGTGACTGCACTACCAGTACAGGTGAATGAAAATCACACAGACAATGGTAGACGTAACAAACGTCGAAAAAAACCTGATAGGTTCCTGTGTAACATTATCAGGAAGGGGCCCGCTAAGAAAGCTTACCTGTCAATCACATTAGAAGGGGTCCTCACAGAAGAGGCCCTCCTGGATGGTGGGGCCGACATAACCATTATGTCACCCACACTGTTGAAGGAGCTACGGATAGCCGCTAACGGTGTTGACAGGGAAATACCCCTCAAAGAATGTGCTGTAGTATTGCAGGGACTCTCAGAGACGAGAACAACCCTAACAGCTATAGCCATGGTTCACATGCAGATTGGTGAAACGACGCTATACCACCCGGTACACGTGTCCGCCGTTGACTCATTCCCATTTTTGGTCGGCCAAGACTTTATAAACCGCTTCGACGCGATTATAGATTATGGCGATCAGACAATGTGGACCAGAGTGAGCCAACCACTGCCGATCGATATGCCTACACAAGGTGACACTGACTGTCTAACAGCAGGTACCGCGGAAGGCACAAGGGGATCCTCAAACGAGAGCACAATCCCGGTAAGTGAACCTTCAGCAACAGGTGAGGCAGAAAAGGCCCAACAAGAGAGCCTCCTCTGCGAGCTGAAACAGTCAGCACTCTCTGAACACTACCTACCGCAGGTAGTCAAAGGTGTTGAGATCCAAGGATCCCACACCGATGATGCTGTTCTGTCCCCTTGGACGGAGAAATCAGCGATCAGCCAAGCTTTCTATGGAACCTTGGTTAAAAAACAGTTGGGTCTAGGAATGAACAAAAAAGCTTTCCGCTTTTCGTTAGACCCCAACGATAAACAGGTAATGACCGCAAAAGGGATCATTGACCTGAAACTAATCTGGAACCAACGAGAACTGGATCACCCGTTCCTCGTGGTCCCGAACTTACCACATGCAACCTACATAGGCTCCGACATTTTGGTAAGATTAGGTGTCCGAGTGGACATCAACAACAATGTACTGTGGTCACTAGACACAGCCACAAAGGACTCTCCTGTGCTAACCACAGAGAACCTTAAGGCTGGACAGACCATACCAGAGGTCTGCCAGATTGCTAACAGCCATAACACTGCGGTACCACCTCAGGTTATGAACAAGCCGGTGATGTGTCACATCATGAAAGGACAAGCTATTAGCACAAAACAGGCATACTTTCAACCATCTCCTATGTTTTTCAACTTAGGACTGTCCATGGAGGCCACATGCCAAGTGACCCTCGACTGCAGAACCACGACTGTTGCTGTGTGCAACACAAGCACAGAAGAGGTACTGATCCCAAAACACACACAGCTAGGATGGTTGATCTCTACTGATTTTCATGATTTTGAGCTAAGCATTCCATTTCTGGGAGGACTCCCAGAAAACTTGATCCCAAGTCAACACACGGGGCAAGTCTTGTTCACGAAACCAACACAGGCCATAGCTCTTTTCTCCCCCACTGAGTCCGACCAGGACACTGTCCGCAGGTTCGGTTTCAACAAAGGAGACAGTCTAGGCCCTCAAACTTACAGTGCACTACCTGTTGACAGGTTTTACGACACTGAAGGGGACTCACTGGAGCTCCCCAAAGAACAAGAACCCCTCTCAATTGCTTCACAGATTGACCAGGTGGTCGCCCAAGCCGACGCCCTGAAAACTGATGAAGAAAGGGACAAACTTCGCAAAGTTCTTCTAAAATATGAGAAATCATTCTCAACTGACTCGATGGATTGTGGGTTGACCACGCTCCACACAGTGAGCATCCCAACCCCGCCTAATGCTCCACCTGCATTTGTCAGACAATACAAGATTCCTCTGGCAGCACATCAACCTATCAGAGAAATCATTAATGACCTGTTAGAAAAAGGTATCATCCGATACTGTAACAGCACTTACTCTGCGCCTTTATGGCCGGTGTTAAAACCAAATGGTAAGTGGAGACTCACTATAGACTACAGAAAGCTAAACAAACAAGTTCCCTTATCCAGATGGCCTATGACGCAGCTCCAACAGGAATTGCCCAAGGTCACCAATGGTAAGTACTTTTCGACCCTCGACGTCGCCTCTGGTTTTTGGACCATCCCTGTGCGCGACGAGGACCAATATAAACTAGCTTTCACTTTTGGTGGCCGTCAATACACCTTTAACAGGTGTCCCTTTGGCTACGCTAACTCACCTGCAGAGTTCAACATCTTCTTGAACAGAGCATGTCCAGACGCCCACGAGCGTGGGACACTGATTTACGTGGACGATGTCCTTTTGAGGCAGCCAACACTGGACTCACATTTGGCTGAGATCGACCACGTTCTGAATCAACTAACAACTGCTGGTGCTAAGATATCACTGTCAAAATGCCAATGGTGCAGAACCAAGGTGGACTACGTTGGCCTACTTGTAGGTCCAGACGGAGTACAACCACAGCTGACTCGCACCCAAGGCCTCGACAATCTCAAAGTCCCCACCAATCTCAAAGAACTACAAAGTTTTCTGGGCGTGTGTAACTACTCGAACCAATTCATAGAAAACTATGCGGACCTTGCGAAACCACTGACTGAACTCCTAAGGAAAGACGTTCCATTTGTCTGGACTGACAAGCAACAGCAGGCAATGGACGCTCTTATAAACAGGATCAAGTCAGCCCCATGTTTAGTCTACCCAGACTACAACAAAGAGTTTTACTTGGAAGTGGGCTTCTCAGCTCATTGCATAAGTGCAGGTCTGTACCAAATACACGACAGAGACAAACGTGTAGTAGCCTACGCCAGCAAAACGATGGCAGGCCCCGAGTTGAGATTCTCAGACTGTGAGAAAGCTTTACTGACCACAGTGTGGGCAGTTAAACATTTCTCCAGCTACATTGGTGGACAGAAAATCATTGTGGAAACACAACACCAGCCAGTGACTTTTCTTAACAGTGAACGCATCAGAGATGGTGTGGTAACAAACTCACGTGTTGCAACATGGCTCATGGCGCTTCAAAGTTTTAACCTAGACATACGTTATGGTCAAAACAAGAAGTCACATCTGGGGACGGACTTGGCAATCTGCCAAAAGTGTACACAAGATGTACCAGCCACCCAGCCGCCGGTTGAGGTAAAACCCCCAGTAACTGAAGACCCAAATCACCACTTCTTTGATGACAATATCTGCAAAGATATGACAACATTGTACGTGGATGGATCTTCATTCCTCCGCGACAAAATCTGTAGGGCAGGTGTTGGAGGGGTCCTCCTCCAAGACCAAGAACAGATTACTTTCAGCTACAAATTAGGCTCTCAGACTTCTCAGTACGCTGAGATTGCAGGAATCCTAATAGCTCTCCAGATGGTAGTAGAACGCTCCATCAAGACGCTAGTCATCTGCACTGACTCTAACTATGCTCGTTTGAGTTTCGCTTGTCACCTCGCTGTGTGGAAACAGAACGGTTTCCTAACAAGCGACAGAAAAGTGGTCAAACACAAAGAGCTTTTCATAGCGTGTGATCACTTGGTGACATCACACGACTTACAGATCTACTGGAAGAAAGTTCCAGGACATTCTAGAGTCCCAGGCGATGACAAGCACTACAATGACATTGCAGATTCCTTAGCCAAAGAAGGAGCCGACGAAGGTCCTCTATGGTCCTTCGACCCTTCCTGGTTAATCAAGACTCTGTCAATACAACCTACAGTCAGGGTTATGGCAGTCACACGTGCACAGGCCGCAGCCAGACCTGCTGACAACGCAGTCTCTGTACGACCCGCACTGACTGACCCAGACATCATCCAACTACAGAAGTCGGATCCTGCTATCAACTCCATGATACTGTACCTGACTGATCCAGACAAAAACACTCCGTCTAAAGACGAACTGGATTCCGATCCAGACCTTAAAGTCCTTTACCAGCTGCGCAAACAGCTAAAACTAATCAAAGGCATCCTAACTTTCGCTCATGGACCAACGTCCTCACCTGTGTTCGTGGTTCCCCATGACCAAAGGGGGGTGATGTTAGTTCATGCCCATGATCTCCCGTCCGCAGGACACAAAGGAGATAAAGCCACGCTGACGGCATTAAAACAAATTGCCTATTGGCCTGGAATGAAAAAGGATGTCAAGGACTACATTGAAGGGTGCGTGGTCTGTGGCCAGTTTCAGCCAACCAGACCACTTCACAGAGCACCACTGCAAAGCAGAGGCATTGCATTCCCATGGTCTGACCTCCAGATCGACTGGGTTGGACCACTCACTAAGAGCTCTAGAGGAAATAAATATTTTCTCACGGTAACCTGTGCATTTACCAAATGGGTAGAATGCCTACCAGCTCCTAACGACACAGCACAAACCACTGCTATGTTGTTAATGAATCATATATTCTCAAGGTTTGGACTTCCCCTTCGGGTGAACTCAGACCAAGGTACACACTTCACAGGTGAAGTGATGAAAGAACTGTGGAAGACGCTAGGCGTCAAGGCCAACTTTCATGTCGGCTACCACCCACAGGCTTCAGGCCAAGTAGAGAGAGCAAACAGAACTGTGGTGAGTATTTTGAAGAAATACGTGGCTGCAAACCACAAGGACTGGGATGTGAAACTCCCTCTGGTCCTCATGGCCATAAGAGCCACTCCACACACATCAACTGGCATCTCTCCCTTCGAGATGATGACCGGTCAACAAATGACTCTCCACTGCACTAAAACCATAGATATACGGAAGTATCTGATCTCGTATATCTCCGTATCTTTCACATATACGGACAATTTCCGGGGATTTCCGTATCGCATCCCCGGCAGATCCGGTTTCCGGATATTCCTGTAAACGGCCCGCAATGATCCTTAAAAAATCCCAAAATCCGGATACTTATATCTCCCGCAGATCCAGAACAAATGTGGCTGTTATCCCTCGGGATTGCTGCTTTACATCTCTTTGGAAACTTTATGCATCTTACACGTATGGTTGGCATAGGTTCGCGCACATACCTGACAGATCTCTGTCGCATATTTCCGGATTTTTATCTGCCGCAGATCCGGAAAAATTTGGCTTTTATCCCTCGGGATTCCTGCTTTACATCTCTTTGGAAACTTTCTGCATCTTTGACGTATGGTTGGTTTAGATTCACGCCCATACCTGACAGATCTCTGTCGCATATTTCCGGATTTTTATCTGCCACAGATCCTGTAAAATGTGGCTTTTATCCCTCGGGATTCCTGCTTTACATCTCTTTGGAAACTTTCCGCATCTTACACGTATGGTTGGTTTAAATTCACGCCCATACCTGACAGATGTCTGTCGCATATTTCCGGATTTTTATCTGCCGCAGATCCGGAAAAATTTGGCTTTTATCCCTCGGGATTCCTGCTTTACATCTCTTTGGAAACTTTCTGCATCTTTGACGTATGGTTGGTTTAGATTCACGCCCATACCTGACAGATCTCTGTCGCATATTTCCGGATTTTTATCTGCCACAGATCCTGTAAAATGTGGCTTTTATCCCTCGGGATTCCTGCTTTACATCTCTTTGGAAACTTTCCGCATCTTACACGTATGGTTGGTTTAAATTCACGCCCATACCTGACAGATGTCTGTCGCATATTTCCGGATTTTTATCTGCCGCAGATCCTGTAAAATGTGGCTTTTATCCCTCGGGATTCCTGCTTTACATCTCTTTGGAAACTTTCTGCATCTTTGACGTATGGTTGGTTTAGATTCACGCCCATACCTGACAGATCTCTGTCGCATATTTCCGGATTTTTATCTGCCGCAGATCCGGAAAAATTTGGCTTTTATCCCTCGGGATTCCTGCTTTACATCTCTTTGGAAACTTTCCGCATCTTTGACGTATGGTTGGTTTAGATTCACGTCAATACGTGACAGATGTCACTCGGATATTTACAGAATTTTTTTTATTGATTTATGCAATTTTGGGAATTTGATATACTGTAAATATAGGTTTGGCATTCATGTAAAATAACTATCTTAATATATCAAGAATCAAGAATCAAGAATCAAGAAGGTTTATTAACATTGCATCAATTTTCATCGGTACAACGTAAATATGTAGTTTCAGACATCCAGGAGATAGAATGAGTGCAAACAAGCTGCAGCTGAACAAAGCATGACATGTTTATCAACACGTTATATGTTTATCAACACTCATAACTCTTAGCGCGGCCAGGCCCAATCTGTCCCCAGATGAAGGTCAAAAGCAGGAAAACAGGATAAGACACGGGGTTTACAGCGTTGATATTAAAAAAAGATGAATCACGTTTTGTCTTCAAGACACCGCGTGAATCAGTAAAAACCATATCAAATAAGCACATTTAGTTACAGGACAAGATGCATTTATGACGGCAGGCGGGAGGGAACAGTCTGTGTGTAACAATTCTAGATAAGAAACAGTTCGCTGGTCTCAGAGCTCGGCTCAAACCAAGAATGCACACAGAAACCTCTGGGGGAGGGGTAGGAGGCAGCGGGTTCCTTCAGCTCCCAGTCTAGGAGAAGATTTGTAGCCTTCAACAGTTCCAAGGCCAGAGGCCAGATTAGATAAGTTGCTTTATTTTCCAGTCAGCCCACAGTGTTCTTTGTACTGCGGTCTTTAAGTCCAGGTTCTGTTTTCTGGGTCCAAATCGCCGAATTCGTGTCAGGTTCCGAGCTAAAAGATTCCTCCATATGTGCTCTGTTTGAATCCGAGCGCTGTAAACGAGTCCACAGTTCACACTGCAGGTCCGCGGCAGCCACCGCTTCTCTCACCGTGTGACACAGCCCGCACAAACAGCTGGGAAGGTCCTTCATAGCCTAGTTTCTAAACGACAGTAGTGATTCATTATATTGTTATATTTAAAAGTAAGATAATAAATACATAAAGCAATGAAAGGGAATAGCATGAAAGTAATATGAAATAAGCCTGCATATTTTGCCATTGAAAATATATTAATTGGTTAAGTCCAAATGTGTTTTCCATATCAAATGTGCTAAAGCTTTACAGATTATTGTCCTGGGGCAGGCTCAATAAATTTAGTCCTCTGGACAGATACTTCTTTGTATCAAAAAGACTTCTTCAGTCTGAGGAGCTGTGACTGACGCCAAAAATACACTACACGCGTTGCAGCTCCGCCCCGCTCCGGTCCGACTTCCGCAGCAAATACGCACCCATTATAATCAATGACAGAATTTACACTGGCTCCGCACGGCGGCGGCGAGCAGCGGAGAGCGGACGGCAGTCCGTCAAAATTAGAAATTTTTCTATTTCTGCCGGATGCCGGAGCTGTGCCGGAGTCAACTTTTGAAGATTACGTCGCACCAACAGGAAAAGGAACGAGCACAACTTCCGTATTTACAAAATAAAATCACCACGGGCGGACTAATCCTAGCTCTATACGGATTTATTTGTACAAAAATGCTGTCAAACTATCATTTATGACTACGCCTACAAACGCAATACAAGAAATAAATAAATAAAGTATTTTATTCTGAAATGTAATACATCACTTCCTGTTGCTCAAACCATGTCCTGTCGCTCATTTACGAGAGAAGATCAAGGCAGCAGTCTCTACAGTTGTTCTCCTTCTTCCACCGAGTGAATTGTTTTGTTCTGACTTACTTATTTATCACTTGATTTATCACGCGATCTCGCAATTCCCGCGCATGCGTCTCGGAGCAGCGCATCCACTCGGACCTGAGCTGAGCGGAGGTAGTGGAAATTGGACTCGCACAGCTGCGACCTGCGGAGCGGGGCGGAGCCGCGTGTAGTGTATTTTTGGGGTGACTCAGTCATCATTCCTCCTTGATAGAGAGGAACAATGGTTTGAGAGAGGAGTAAAGGAGGCCATCTTTGTGAAAAGAAACCGTCCATCATTAAACAGAGGTGGAGGCCTCCGTGTTCAACTGTCTCCCTCTTACAATGCTGTTATTGCTAGTATCACATACTTTGTAAAATATTTGATAATGTTCTTATATGAACAATTCTTGAATAATGTTCATAATGTGTTAATGCTACATGTTTGTCTCAGGCTACTTCTTGTTCTGCCATTAACTCTAAAATAGTTATTGAATAGTTTATATATGTAGGTAAAACTAGATGTTGAACAACCCATTAAAATACACCAGAATGCAGGAAATGGCATCTATTTTATTCAAAATTTTCTGGAAGAGGACCCCCACTGGCAACCTAGCCAGGGGGGAGTTGGGGTTGCTCGCCCAGGGCGCCAAATAGGCTAGGACCGCCACTGCTAGGGGAAACACTGGGACAAGTATGAAGACAGAAGGACAGTGGTGAGATGTGCTGTAGGAGTGACAGATAGCTTCAAGGTGGAGGTGGGAATGCATCAAGGATCGGCTCTGAGCCCCTTCTTGTTTTCTCTGGTGATGGATTGATTAAACGATGAGGTCAGGCAGGAATCCCCATCAACTGTGATGTTTTCAGATGACATTGTGATCTGTGATGAGAACAGGTGGAAGAGAACTTTAGAGTAGGTAGACAGTTAAAGAAGAGGAATGACAGTCAGCTGTAGTAAGACAGAATACGTGTGTAAATAAGGGAGACAGGTGGAACAATGAGGCTACAAGGAGCACAAGTCACAAGTGCCCCTTTTCCACCCGCTCGGTGCAGATCGGATCAGTTTGGTTCAATTCGGATCGGCTCACATCAGTTGTGTTTCCATAAACCATATCCATTGGCAGCACGGTGGCACAACTGGTAGAGCTGCTGCCTCTCAGCGAGCAGGTCCCCGGTTCAAATCCCGGTCCGGGGCCCTTTCTGGGTGGAGTTTGCATGTTCTCTCCATGCATGCGTGGGTTTTCTCCGGGTACTCCGGTTTCCTCCCACAGTCCAAAAACATGCATGTTAGACTGATTGGTAACTCTAAATTGTCCCTAGGTAATAATAATAATAATAATGAATTTAATTTATAACACACTTTTCATTAATGAAAATCTCAAAGTGCTACAAAGTGCAACAGAATTAAATGTCAATAAAACAAGTAATAAAACAAGTAAAATCAATAACAGTATCAACTAAGATCAAAGATAGAATCATGAGGAGGCAGAGTATGCTCGGTTAAAAAGAAAGGTCTTCAAGCCGCTCTTAAAGTCAACCAGTGACTGTGGAGCTCTCAGGCAGTCAGGAAGAGAGTTCCACAGGCGGGGGGCAGCCACACTGAAAGCCCGGTCTCCCATGGTCCTTAATTTGGTTCTCGGAATGTGAAGGAGATTACTGTTCTGTGACCGCAGAGACCGGGTGGATGAATATGGTGCAAGAATGTCCTTTAGATAATCTGGTGAAGTTCCGTGTAAGCATTGATGTGTAATGAGAGCAGTTTTGTACTGAATTCTGTAGGTGACAGGAAGCCAATGAAGGTTATGGAGAATGGGCGTAATATGTTCAAATTTACGAACTCTCAACAAGATCCTTGCTGCACTGTTTTGAATATATTGAAGTTTCTGAAGGTTTTTGCCAGGGATTCCAATAAACAGGGAGTTGCAGTAGTCGAGCCTGGAGGAGACAAAAGCATGGACGAGCTTCTCAGCATCGGAAAAAGTTAGGGATGGGCGAAGTCTGGAGATGTTTCGAAGATGGAAGAAGCAAGTTTTAAACAGATGCTTAATGTGATTTTCAAATGTAAGATTGGAGTCCATTTTTATTCCAAGATTTGTAACAGAGGTGGAGAGGGGGATGTCTTGTCCAGAAAAGGAAAGTGTTGTTATAGTAGATGTTTGTACCTGGTGAGGGGTGCCAATCACTCAGTATGGTCTCAGTCTTGGAGCAGTTTAATTGAAGAAAGTTCTGATTCATCCATGCCCTAATTGCCTCCAGGCCAGTGTTAATTTTGACAGCTATTTTTAATTTAGTTTTAGTCTTAGTCATGTGACTAAAACATCATTTAGTTTTAGTCATTACTTAGTCATCAGAATTTTTTTTGTTTTAGTCTAATTTTAGTTGACAAATCAATGAAAACATTTAGTCGACTAAATCTACAGTCAATTAAGTCGACTAAGTTATACATAGTAAAAACTTTTCATCAATTCTCTGTAGTTACTAAAACAAAACAATGTTTTAACCATAATATTAATATTAATATGCAATACATACAACAACAAATAAAACTTTTTTCAAACATTATTTGTCTAACCTTGCTTTTAACAGTAAAACTACAAGCAGTACTTGAATCCAGTGTTAATTTTGACAGCTATTTTTAATTTAGTTTTAGTCTTAGTCATGTGACTAAAACATCATTTAGTTTTAGTCATTACTTAGTCATCAGAATTTTTTTTGTTTTAGTCTAATTTTAGTCGACAAATCAATGAAAACATTTAGTCGACGAAAATAATTAGTCGACAAAATTAACACTGCTCCAGGCAGGCAGAGAGGGCAGAGAGTGAAGATGGAGATGACAAGGTGGAAGATGAGGATGCTCCAGTCCTGATGTAAAGCTGTGTATCGTCGGCATAACAGTGAAAAGAAATGTTGAACTGATTAATAATTTGACCTAAAGGCAGCATGTAAAGGGAAAACAGCAGGGGCCCCAGAACCGACCCCTGAGGGACACCACAGGAGACACAGACTGTCTGGGACGTGGCGTTGCCAAGACTAACACATTCCAGCCTATTGGAGAGGAAAGATTTGAACCAGTCCAGGACGGTGTCGCAGAGACCGACCTCCACATGAAGACGGTGGAGGAGGATACTATGGTCCACAGTGTCGAAGGCTGCAGTGAGGTCAAGGAGGACAAGGATGGAGGGAGAGCCAGTGTCAGCAGCCAAGAGGACATCATTGGTAACCCTCAGCAATGCAGTCTCTGTACTGTGAGCTGCCCTGAATCCAGACTGGAACTTCTCATACAGGGAGTGTTGTTGTAGGTGGTCCTGCAGCTGAGCAGCAACTGCTTTCTCCAGCACTTTAGACAGAAAAGGGAGGTGTGAAATTGGGCGGTAATTAGAAAAAAAACTAGGTGTGAGTGAGACAGATCCCTCTTGTAAATGAGTCCGCGTGGCTCAATGAGGCTAGCCTGTATAAATAAAGGTTGAATAAATAAAGGTTGAATGAATGAATTAAACTTCTGGACCCCTTCTGTGGGCGGTGTCTAGAATCCTACTCGTCTTACCACATGGTGGCAGTAGTGTTCCCTTAGCCTATTTACTATACTGTACACCACTACACGTTAGAAGAAGAACACCCTGCAGGACTTCGTCTCACCACCTGGTGGCGGTAATGTCCCTTGAGCTATTTACTTGTTATAATGGAGTTCCTTTGAGAATTAACTTTTAAATCAAAGTCATAATCTTACTTTATTGCCTTTTCAACTTGTTTTAAACCCATGTGTTTTCCATTTTATGTTTCTTTATAATAAAGATGTTTCACACTCTCCTGTGATCAGTGAAACTATGTTTACAGTAAGCTACATATTAGGAATTAATTAGGTTTTAATTGGCCCTGTAATATTAAAATTTAGTAATGCATTAAATTTAAACGTAATATTTTGTTAGAGATAATTCAAAGGCAAATGCAAATGGATAATTTGGTTTAAACGGTCCATTACATATAAGAAGCTTTTTTCTTTAAACGTATAAAAAAAGTATTAATAATTAAATGTTTGTTGATCAGGAAACTCCTTATGGAAACAGCTTCATCAGGTTGATGTTGACCTCTGTGCATCCTGGGAAACGCTGCTGCACCCACGACCCGACATAAGTAATGGATGGATGGATGGATGGATGGATGGATGGATGGATGGAGGGCTGTTCAAATCTAATAATATTTTTCTCATGATTCTTTAAAGGTCAAATACAAATGGAAAATATTCTTAAAGCTGCAGTCTGCAGTTTTTGTAGAACGTAGCACTTAGGAAAATTTTCAACAGGCAAAGCATTCTGGTCCCTCCCCACTCAGAGCCATATATGTCTCTGCTCCCTCTTGCACTTGCGGCAGTTTCTGAATGCTCCGCCTCCACTACATGTCCTGTGGCAGACGCTGCGAAGTTCTGTGATTATATGTTAATAAAATGTTCTAAAAAATGAAATAAAAACATGGAGCGCTGGTCCAGCACACCAGAACACCATGAAATCTGCTGAGCCTCGCGGAACCACGTTGAACCAAGTTTAATTCGCTTGTGACAAATTCATCCATTTCTTCATCTTTTCAGTCATGGATCAGTGGAGGAGGAAGCGATCACTTGACTTTTGGCAAAAAAACAAAAGAAAAGTCCAGATCAGGGATGAAGAAGGGGAATTTAATACATTTGTGTCACATACAAAACAGTTTTGCATCGCTTTGCAATACTTTGAACGAGAACCTGCGCGACCGCGGGGGCTGGGAAGGGGGGGCGTGGGTTAGGAGCGTGAAGGAAACATGAGGGAGCCACCATATTGTGTCTTTAAACACATACGGTGCCACCCAGATGTAAAGGATATATAGGAGGTCAATATTAATACTGACCTCTTTACCTTAATTAATTTACTTATTCAGATTGAATAGTAATTTCACGGATTCTTTTCTTTTTCCGTTTACCCAATATTTCTGTGATCTTTATGATGGATAAGTAAAACAGAAGCCATAGAGTGACAATGGACACGTTAACTTAGTTTGGTGTGCCAAAGACACTACCATTTATTTAGAATAAATCAACTAAATTAACACCATTACACTTGATTGACATGATTTCACTTTCTTTCAATTTAATACGTCAGCACATTTAAATTGTAACAACAGACATAAATACAGGATGTCATTATACTTAGTCTGTGGCTCAGTCTTAGCTTAAAAATAGTTACCAGATAGATTGAGAGGGATAAGGAAATAGGAGGAGAGATGGTTTAAAGGAAATTGTCTTGAGCATGTTACCAGAAGTGACACTTCCCATCAGATTTCTGCTGAAATCCAGGTACGTTTGTAAACAGCTCTTTACCTTTGACGATGAGTCTGATAAAGAGATGACACCAGCCTTTCAGGCGTACAGAATCGTTGCAGGTCCAGCACGTCCGAGCTGGTTGTTTACTTTCCAACGTCTCCTGGGTTCCGCTTGGATCATCAGAAAATGCGTCAGCTCCTGGCCTCTGACTTCAAGATAACTTATTCCAGGAAGGAAAAAGCAAAGTTTGAGCTTACGCTCGTTCGAAGTGGACTCATAACAACATGTTATTAGTCCTTAACTGGATGACGTGTCCTTAGCGTGTGACTGAGTTCATCCAGCCCTTAGGGACGACCTCACATCTTGAAGTTCCCAGCAGACTTCCTCGTTCCAGCAAAAACTTAGAACTTTAAGGAAGGATCTGAGATCATTGACTTGTTGTTCTTCTCTGATTGGTCCAAAAACCAGTCGAGCAGTTCACTTGTTATCACGATTCAAGGTGAAATCCAGAGCAGAGGGAAATTGTTTAGGAAAAGTATCTGAGTGAAGAGACTTTCAGACGCTAGATGAGAGTTTTAGCTGAAACTCAACAAAAACAATTTCTGTGTAAGTCAGTTTGACCTTTTATCTGAACTTTGACACCCTTTCATTTGATCAAGTAACACAGTCATGCTCCATATTAAAAGAATAACAGCATATAACATATATCATGAAAATGACAAAAGTTATTCTTTTGATTACATTAGAATAAAATCAAAGATAGAAATAGTCTCTTTTGGTGACTATGTTCTCAGATTACACTAATGGAATAATTTGTAGTAAATGTCTTGTTTTACTGAGAGGTCAGTAAAGGTCATCACTGGACAGTTCAAAAACCTTAGTTTGACCCTGGGTAGGTCCACTACAAGCGTGAAAAGTGAGAGGCTCTGTTTTTATTGGCTGGTTAAAAACTTTGTTTTTATTGGCTGGTTAACGGCGGGTCACTGTGGCTTTTTAGAAATGCTTTTAGAGAAGCAAGGGGACTATAGTTTTTTTCAGAGATTACTTAACATCATTCTGTCAGGAGATAGTGACAGAGTGAAGAAATATGTTAAAAATATATTTTTAGACAACTTAGAGACTGCACTACAGAACTGGAGACTGCAGCTTTAACTTCCAGTATGTTTTTAAACAAACACTATAT
>JBBPBX010017374.1:19972-31947 GCA_038048925.1 Garcialebias charrua
CGTTAACATATATAATCAGCTAACAATTTTTTAGGTGTTTCTGTAGTTAAATTTTAATGAAATTCAGCTCTCGCTGCACAATGGACCGCATTGTCTCCGCGGTGACGCGTAACGTCAGCGGTGGATGACGCGTTACGTCGGCGGTGGCCTCAGGCGCGGCTTATACAGCGAAGCGTCCTATTTATGGGTTTTTCCAATTTATTGACAATAATTGGACAAAGCGACTTATACACAGAAGCGACTTATACGCCCAAAAGTACGGTAATTATTCAGACTCAATAACTACTTCCCCACATTCACGGGGACCTTCACTCTGGTTTTAAACAATTGACCTTTCGCAGAAGCCCCGCCCCCTTAGTTACTGTTGCTACGCCCGTCAAGCTTTCTGTAGCCGGTGAGTGTTAGCGCGTCATGACGGGGATAGCTTGTATACCAGTGCGTGTTAGTGACTCATTTTGGAGCAATACCAGCGCAATATCCTCCAGATCAAGGCAAAAGGGGTTACAATATGCAGTGGAGGGATATATTCAAAATATTACAGTACGTTACGAAGGAGACACAACGATCCTTGAGGCTAAAGCATACCGGTCTCAAGCAAAATCTGAGAAACCCCATGACCTTTACCTCAAATGCAACCAGAATACGCTTGTGGACCAGTCCTGCTCCTGCACTGCAGGGTAAGTTTTCTTTTTCAAGTTCTATTTTTTGTTAGTTAAGTACTGTAAAAGTCAAATTTATTAAGTAATACCGGTAAGTTAGCTCGGTAAGTTAAGCTAGTAACTGTATTCAGAGCAGAGGCTAGCTTGTTACTCTGTTCATGGATCTACCTTAGATTATATGTTTTTATTATATATTATATATATTATTTAATATATATATTATTTATTATTATATTATAGCACTCGTGCATTTATTGTAAGTAGTTGTAATCAAACATGTTCAACCCCCACAATCTCAACAGACATTAGTAGTGTGGATGACAAAAACACTTCATTGAACTAGCTTTTACTGATACATATTTGAATCATTGTGACAACAAAAGTTTACCTAAGTTTGAAGTTTAAATAAAAATAAAGAAGTATTTTAAGACATTTGAGTGTGCAGTATTAATCAACCCCTAAACATAGTATTTTGTGGTGCATCCTTTAGCTTTTATAACTGCCAATAAATGAGTTGTTAAGTGCTGACAAACTTTCCACACCTCTAGTCTCGGATTTTAGTCCATTTTCCCTGTGCTGTTTGGAAAAAATTGAATGAAAAACTTTAAATGATAAAACATTAAAATGATTGGGGTGTTGAATAATTTCGATTGCAGGTGTAGCTAGTTACATTATTGTCAAAAGCATTAAATAGAGCTTATGCTACTGTTTTCTTAAAACAGGTTACCAGGTTTTTGCTCACATATTGTGGGCCTTATGCACACCGTGGACCTGTGCCGTGCAAGAAATGCTGACATCTCATGCACAAGCCAGCCCCAGCAGTGGCACAAAGCCAGGGGGAAGAAAATTCATGGACAACCTGTAAGCAGTGTGGTGGTAGCCAAGGCCAAAGTGAACCGCAAGCGGAAACCCATCATGTCCAGTTTTATCCACAATAAGTATGTTTTTTTTCTTCACCTATACTACAGCAACATTGTTAGTCACACTGTTCAGTGTATTCCTGTGCACTGTGACATCAGACAATACTCACCTCCAAATTATTTTTTCATAGGAAAGAGTTAGGTACAGGAGCATATAGTCTACTGAGGGAGATGTCAGATGCACCCATAAGCTATATCACAGATGCCTCTGCACCAGAGGTTGAAGTTGGAGGCAAGAAGTATGCTGTGGGGTGCGGACTAAGCCACCAGGTGAGAAGCACAGATTTGAAACCCAGTCTTCAAGTAGCACTTCTTGATGTTGTGCAAAAAACAAATCTCTTCAGGTTTGTTGTTTCATTAAAAAAAGCAATTTACATATTATAATAAGGTGCTTGCTTATGTGATAAAAAGAGAAAAATAATTTGCATCAGGCTGACAGATACAGTAATATAGACATAAATACATTGAGGACTGAGCCACATAGTATCCAGAAATCTTTATTTGTCTAGCATCTTCCACAGCTCATGTAAACAGACAGCTTAACAGTGGTGATTAAAAAAACATGTTAAGTGTAAGTCATGTGATTTACTAATGGATGCTACTACTGTCCCTTCAGTATGTGTGGCTGGAAGTTTGAAAGCATGCTTACCACATACCAGATGTGATTTATGATTCATAATGTTGTGTTAGGAATTTTACCAGACACTATCTTTTGCTTTAATTTCATCCTCAATCAAAAAACCCTTATCAGCCATTACGCCATCCCCTTTTTGCAAATAGCCATTGTCTATAAGTGTCTCTAGTAAGGGGATGATTCCACACTGTCTGACAATCTCCTTGTCAGACATGGATCCTGTGAAGAGAACAGATGAAAAAATGACAGCACCACGGGGGTCACAGGCAATGAGTGATTTCAGGGTGTTGGTGTTTTTGTAATTTGAAAAGCTCTGACTTTGTAACACCAGTGATGTTGGCCTTTCTATTTTCAGCTCTGTGCAGTCTAATATAGCAAATGTAGATGGGTAGTCGGCTTTGTAGGTTTCAGGCATGTTTTGCATAATGACGTCTCTGTGAGGCCAAATGGGTAATTCACCCAAAATATCAAACATATAATGAATCCATGAATTGAAAATATTACTTGCTGCTTGCATGTGTATATTAAATCTAAATGCAAGGCTTTTCAGATCTTCGTTGTTGCGGAGTTTAATTAAAACAAACAGCAGCTGACTACGAAGGGGCATCTCCCTAATGTCCCAATCATTACGTTTGTATGTTAGGGGTACATTTACTTGAGCGGCGTGGGGATCATTTTGGATGTCAAATATTGTGCACAGTTGGTTGAATCGTTCGTATGTAAAGCCAGTACTGTATTCAAACATTTTTGGGATTTTACTGCTTTCAAGGAGTTCAGGTGTCAGACTTTTCTTTTTAAGTGTGTCAATTTGTGCTTTCAGGTTTTGTATTTCAGTTTCTTGTAATGTCAATTTCAATTTCATGTTGTTGTTTTCCTCTTCTAATTTCTTTTCCTTCTCCGTCCCCTGCTCCTCTTCCATCTCCTGCACCTCTTCCGTCCCCTGCTCTGGGGGTTGCTCTGGACTATCTGTAAAGAAAAAAAGTTGCATTTTAATGATAATTTATATTTTTCATCTTTTACAGCTGCCACTTATTGTCCAAATTGATCTTGGAGCAGCTCCTGTCAGCCAACCAGATGACTTGCCCAACTTTCCTCTGCCGCACCAAGCCACCAGCTTCTGCACTGCTCTGAATGAGAGTGCCACGCAACATTACACAGAACTGAGCATTTCATTGGCTGATTCTATCACTCTGGAAAGGGAAACTAGAGCACAGAGCACAAACTATTTGTGGTTCCATGCAAGGTCTGCCCGAATCACATCAACTTCATTTAAAAGAATCTGCTCTAGAAGAGCCGACCATGAAAAACTTGCTACAAGCTTAAAGAGTGCAGCAGCAGTACAAACAAAGGCCATGAAGAGAGGTGTAGAACAAGAGCCCAATGCAGCCATACATTACACTATTCTCACAGGTAATCAAGTGTATCCATGTGGTTTTGTTGTAAATCCCCATGCCCCACATCTTGGTACATCACCTGACCGTAAGGTGGTAGAGAGGGCAGGGAGTGAACGCCCAAGCTATGGGCTTTTAGAAATTAAGTGCCCTTCTAAGAACAGCTTCACAGAGTGCCCCTACCTTTACAAGCAGGCAGATGGTACCTATAAACTAAAAGAGTGTCATGCCTACCATTACCAAATAATGGGTCAGCTTGGGCTCACAGGTATGTCATGGTGTGATTTCTTTATTAAATGTGAAGAGGACTACCACCTGGAAAGAATACACTTTGATGTTGCAAAATGGGAAGAAATGAAGAGCAAGCTTGATGTATTTTTCTTTGACTACTATGTAACATGCCAGTGAAATAAATCAGTTATTTCAGTACTTTTGGATTTTGTTCCATTGCATTCGACATTGTTGTATGATTGTTTGTTTCAGCCTCTCAGAGTGAATGTTATAATAAAATGAGAGAGATTCACTGCCAGAAATTTATTTCTGCGTATTCCATCATTCAGCACAATACAGAGAGTTTAGATATCCAGGGCAGCCTTACCATCATTTTAAAACAGTACTAATTAACAATATACATCTCACTCACCATAGTCATCAGCATGCTGTTGACTCTCTTCTTCATCATCATCAGCACAAGATGTGGAGCTGGAAGCATTCGGCTCAATGAAACTGCATCTGTATACACATTTTGTACATGATTGTTATTGATTAAACCTGCAAGTTGGTAAACATGTTCTTATTTACAGTGACTTAAGTGCAATATACAAGTATTCAATTCCCATTTACTACTGTATTTTTTAATTGTCTATTTACCTGCTGCTCTTTAAAGTGGTGTAACATTAAGTGCAACTAGCCATAGTTATGTAGCTAGTGTATTTTAAATATAATATAACTAGCATGAAGGCATACCGATGTTTGGGTGGCTTTCGACAGCCTCCAAGTTGCTCCCTGGTCTGGTTCTGCACTTGTAATGCAACTACTGGGTTGGGATACTCAGGGGTGGGCTTTCCATTTACAAAATGCTAAATGACAGATATAAAAAAAAACGATTCAAGATGCTTGTTAAAAGAGAAAATGTTAATTAGCTAGTCAAGTTTATGTAGTGAAACTGACTAAACATGATATCGTATAGGGTTCACAGCATCGAGACCCGACAGTGAACTAATGTAAACATTCGCTAAAGTTAGCTAATGCTAATGAGCTTACTAAACGTAAGAGGGTAATCTTCTAAAAATTATATCCAAAATAATACACAACAATGAATATTAATAATAACCTTTCTTGAAATTATAATTATTACTTCTAGAGCAGGACAGTCACAATGAATGTTTGTCTTACCTTTGAGCATACATACGAATGCTTGTTTATCTTCGAGACATTAAGCTGGGAGTGAGGCCTTCCACACTGTTTTATCCATTGTTGACACCGTTCCAGTTGTGTTTTCGGCTTTGGGAAGGGAAAAAACAAGACTCCACCAGACAAACTCTTGGGATACCTGCTGTCTGATTTACACAATCCATAGGCGCATCGCTTCACCATCTTGTAGAATGTCGGACCTAGCTTACATAGCCGGAGATGCTAGTGACGTGTGATTGGACAATGGCCGGTTGGGGGCGGGGTTTTGTGAAAGGTCAATTGCAGCACAGTACCAAAACAGCATTAGTTAGGGTTTGTAATGACATTCTGTTGGCAACTGATTCTGGTCAGTTTTTGATACTTGTACTCCATGGACCTTACTGCTGCTTTTGATACTTTTGACCGCAGTATCCTTATATCAGGGCTAGAACACTGGGTTGGGATTACAGGTGCAACATTGGAATTGTTCTGTTATTATCTGAGGGACAGGAACTTTTGTGTTAATGTTGGTAATATAGTATCTGCTTCAGTACCTCTTTCCTGTGGGGTTCTGCAGGGCTCGTTTCTTGGACACCTTCTGTTTTCACTGTATCAGCTCCCTTTGGGGTCTATCCTGAGGAAACATGGTCTTTCTTTTCATTGTTATGCTGATGATTGTCAGATTTATCTGCCCTTAAAACCTAACAATTCTTGCTCTATTCACTCTCTGTTAAAAATGTCTTGATGACATCAAGGCATGGATACCTTCAATTTTTTTAAAGGGGACCACACATGCAAAATTCACTTTTTAATGTTTTTTTACTAAACTTTGGGTATTTACTTCATAAAAAAACAGTCCTTGTGCCAAAAAAATGCACCCAGTGGTTTATTTACTCTAAGTAGATTTATTTGTCTGTGATTAAAAACGCTCCGTTTCACACTTCCTGCGGTTTGTGATGTCACAAACCGTAGCCAATCACCTCAAACCTGAGTCCAGCCCCTCACCTAGCAACCCCTGGTGATGCTCCACCCACTTGAGTATAAAAGATGTCACGGTTGCCTAGCGGTTTAGGAGCTGACCTGGCGGTCATTTATTCATTTATTTAGCCCCCGGGGGGCTAGGGGTTTGCCCTGCTCCAGCCATGCAGCACATCTCGAGTAAAACCAGAATGTTTTATTACCTTGTTTGAATGAACTCTGTCTCGTTGAAACTGTGCACACACACTCTCGCGGTTTGGACTTGTTTCTTATATGATGAAGGACTACTGTTGCACAACTGTCAGTTTGGTTGAGCGGTTACGACACTTGAGCGCCACGCAGGAGAGCGGAGATCGCGTCCTGTTATTGGCATCTTTTTTTTCCCCCCTTTTTTTAAAGCCTTTTGTTTCGGAGAAATCGGGGTGAGACTAGATATATACATCGACATAATAATACTTTATTTTTACGTTTTAGTTCAATTTTTAGTGTAATATCCGGCTGAAAACTGTGCACACACACTCTCTCTCGCGGGGCGAGAGTCTGTACCATCAAGCACCACTGATCGATATATTTTCAGATTAGCAACTTATTTATTTTAAGAATACCTTTCACTTCATCAAAATCTAATCAAAACTTCAGCGTTCTAAATGTAGGTGGTTGTGATTATTTCTTATACGATGAAAGACTGCTTTTGTATAACTACCCGGTTGGCCCAGAGGTAGTGAACCGGACTTGTAATCCGAAGGTCACGGGTTCGCGTCCCGGTCGCGGCATCCCATTTTTTTTTAATTTTTTTTTTAAGCCTTTTGTTTTGCAGACGGCCGGCGAAGACACCATTTGCGTGCGGGAGTTGTTGGGAGCTACTGACTTTTGAGTCCGGGGGTCCGGTCAAAGGTTGCCTCATGCGGATAAATTAACTGGAGCGAGACATTCTGTGAACTTTGTGTGTGGACTGAAGCAGTGGTTGCTCCCAAAAGCGCCGCATGCAACGAGCGGAGCTACCCGCTCGGAGGAGGAAAAGCTATCATTAGCCTCGGAGCTAATGCTAAAAAAAGGAGCTGCAAATGGCAGCGCGCGCAGAGGGCTTTTGGTAAGTTATCTTAAGCTACTAGCACTAACAGTAAGTCAAATGAGTAATAAAAAAGAGCTAATTTTAAAATAACAACATATTAGAGATACTGGCTGTTACAGAGGGCGTAGTTAATGTAAATAGGTCTTTGTAGGGCGTGGCTTTCAGACCTCATTATTCATAAACCGGTCGTTTAGAACGGAAGTGAAATTTGGCAGAATTAGAAAGGGGATATTTTATTATATAAGCATTATTTTGTGTATAAAATTGACTGAAAATGGTCTGGATAGCCCACAGATAAACCACAAAAAATTATATATCCTACATTTGGTCCCCTTTAAGTTTCAACAATCAGAAGAATGAAGTAATTGTATTTAGCCCTAGCTCTACTGCTGTCTCTGTTCATGTAAACCTTGACTCTCTTGAGCTAGATCTGAAGCAGTCTGTTACAAATCTCGGCATGTTTTTAGACTCTAATTTTAAGTTTAATAAACAGATTAACTCTGTTCTGCAGAAAAGTTTCTTCCATTTAAAGGTGCTATGTGTAACTTTCTGTAGAGTGCAGAACTTAGAAAAATTTTCAGCAGGCAAAGCATTCTGACCCCTCCCCCTCAGAGCCATATATGGCTCTGCTTCCCCTGGCCCTGCTGAAATTCAAATTCAAGCTCTGTTTTTATTGGCTGATTCAAATTCAAGCTCTGTTTTTATTGGCTGGTTACAAACTCTGTTTTTATTGGCTGGAAAATGGCGGGTCACTTTTTCTTTTTAGAAATGCTTATTTACCACCTGGAGAAGCAAGGGGACAATATTTTTTTTATTATTTTTTTTCAGAGATTACCTGGCTAACATCAGTCTGTCAGGAGATGTGGCAGAGTGAAGAAATATGTTTATAAAAAATGTTACATACTGAACCTTTAAGGCAGATAGCAAAGCTTAAGTCAGCGTTGATTAGATCTGATCTTGAAAAAATAGCCCATGCCTTCATTACATCCATCCTTCCATCCATCCATCCATCCATCCATCCATCCATCCATTGTGCTTTCACTGTCTCACATGATTAATTCATATACTGTAGTTGTAGTTCCACTACACAACATAAGCACATACCCATCAATCCTTCTGATCCTCTGAATATCTTGTCTTTTTCTCTCAGAAATTCTAATCACCAATTCTATTAACTGTTGTTATAAAAGCAACACTAAATATTTATTTTATGGGTATTTGTTATTAAATAGCTGAAAAACTTGATGTTGTTTTTTAGGTTAAATTTTGTACCGTAATTTTTATAAACATCCAAAACAATTACTGCAATGCAATAATGTGAAGACTGAAGAGATGTCCATACGGAAATGTCTCCCTTCGTGCACTTAACAAACACAAACTACACACAAAATCCTTATTTACCATTACATTAAAATTTGTATTAAATGTTATTAAATCCTGATAAATTTCTGAGAACATAAGAGAGTCCTCTTCTAGCCCTGGTAAAAGTAAAAACAGGTAGAGGACTTAATGACTACTTCATGACTTTTAGAGGACTTCATGCTGTGGTTCTACTTTAAAAAATAAATGCATGAGGTTGTTGAGAGTTTGAAGTGTTTACAAGAATTGCTTTTCTTTTTCTTTTTTTAACAATCAAACAGTGGTGAACTATCAGGGCCAGCAAGGCTTTCTCTGCTGGCTTAAAGACTGTGTAAAGTGAATTTCAATCTTTTCTTCAATAAACATTATAAATGTCATAATTGTAATCTTGTAAATGAGTAAAAAGTCTCAAAATTGTAGCTCAATTAATTTTGGAGTTATAGATCAAACTTTGTTTAAAGATATGTCTGTTTCAGGATTTTTTAGGCGTGGTTTAAATGTGACCGAGTTTCGTCACGCGGTCTAAAGCCCCACCCCCTGCAGCTCCAGCCGTATAAATTAGTTTTTCGCCTCGGTGGATCCGTTCACTCGCGAATCGCAGATAGCATCAGATAGCAATAGCATAGATATTTTGTTCATTGTTAGCTAGCTAATCAATTATGCCTCGTTCCTGCATCTTCCCTGGATGTCGCAATGGTCAGGGCACCCGCTACCGACCGTCTCCCTCCAGGACTCTCACTCCTTTTACGCATGGAGAACTGCAGCGCAGCCGCTCCATTGTGACATTGAGACGCAGGAGGGAGTCAAACAAACCCAGGCGTGCTGCTGGAGCGACACACACACACACACGAAGACACACACACGCGCCCCCCCCGCGTGTGTGTGTGTGAGAGCGATCCGCGTGGAGCTGAAATCCTGCCACGCGCGCCGTGAAACGCTGTGACTCTGCTGACACAGATGAGATAACTTATTTATCAACATGATTACTCTTTATTTTAATCACCAACACAGACCCCGCATGCAATGTGACCAGGTCAGACCGGGTGCAGCGAGTCCGTTGCTCATCTTCTAAAATAGCGCTTATTATTAAACACATAACAGCGGAGTTATGAATTATAGTTGTGTCCTCAACTTTAAAAACAAAACCAGAGTTGTTAGTAGGGATGGGGCAGATCCGATCCAGTATCGGTATCGGTATCCGATACCAGCATTATTTAAGTATCGGGTATCGGATCAAACCTGCCGATACTTTTCCGATCCAGCTTCAAAGAGCACTTGTGTTCAATCACAATCTGTGACTGCCCTTTTTAACATTGTGTGAGATAAACCCAATGAAGACACTCTTAAGCCTTACAATAAGGGGGTTCCCTATTGTAAGGCTTAAGAGTGTCTTCATTGGGTTTATCTCACACAATGTTAAAATGAATAGTTTGGGTGCAAAAGTTTCATTATACAGAGTCAAATACCTGAACAGTATCGGATCGGGAAAGTATCGGTATCGGTCGATACTGAGTTAATAAGTATCGGTATCGGATCGGAAGTGAGAAATGTGGATCGGTGCATCCCTAGTTGTTAGTGCACTAAAAACAGCGTAACTCTTGGAAAAATGAGCTGGTGTTACAGCCAGAACTCAGATAAAAACAGAGCAGGTTTACTGCTGCACCTGTCTGCCTCTCCACACACAGCTCAGCTCAGGGGGCAGGACACGGCGCAGTACTGCGCTGAAACCACGCCCACGCGCTGACACGCCCCCAGCGTTTCAGACCAGGGCACAATCATGTTTTTTCATGATTTTTGAGACTTAATTTTATAAGGTAAACAATGTTTTTAATCAGTCAGATTTATATGGGTGATTAATAACACATATTTATGCCGTGTGACAAACTCAAAACACACATTTAATTTTACTTTACACGGTCTTTAAACACTACCAGAATCACAAATTTACAAATTTGGAAAGTCTAGTAGTGGGAGGGCAAAATGTGTCAGGAGAAGATGCACCAGCAAAAGAGATGGCCGTGGGTTTCAGCGGATTATCAAACAGAGAAGATTCCAGAATTTGGCAGAGATCCATAAATAGTGGAATGAGGCGGGAGTCACAGCTTCAAAAACCACCACATTCAGACACATCCGGGAGATGGACAGATTCCTCGGTCCTCTTTTCCGATGAAAGTAAAGTGTGTTTTCATTCAGAAATCAAGGTCCAAGGGTTTGGAGGAAGAAGGGTGAGGAACAGAACCCATACTGCTTGAGGTCCAGTGTGAAATATCCACAGTCAGTCATGATTTGGGGTGCAATGTCCGGTGCAGGTGTTGGTAAACTCTGCTTTCTTAAATCCAAGGTCACTGCAATAGTCTACCAGAATGTTTTAGAGGACTTCTTGATTCCTTCTCCTGAGGATCTGTATGGAGATGCTGATTTCATTTTACAGCAGGACCTGGGCCCTGCCCATGCTACCAGAAGCACCAAAACCTGGTTTGATGCCATGCCACAGTGCTTGACTGGCCAGACAACTTGCCAGACCTAAACCCCATTGAGAATCTATGGAGTATTGTCAAGAGGAAAATGAGCGGCACCAGACCCAACAACAAAGAAGAGCTGACAGCAAACATCAAGGAAATCTGGGCTTCCATAACTCCCAGACAATGCCACAGGCTGATTGCCTCAATGCCACGTCGCATCGAGGCAGTGATTAAGGCAAAGGGATTCCCAACCAAGTATTGAAGATTGACATATCATTTTGAACGTACAGTACCATATTTTGATTGATTTGTTGTGATCCTAATTTCTTTCTTTTTTTCTGCAAAAACAGTCGTGTGGGCTGATTTCTTCACAGTACAGTATTCAAAAAAAATTTATTCTTGTTTTTGTGGGTTTCATGAGCTGGAAGTCCAAATTATGTAAAAATAAACAAATAAATACAGTACTTGAAATAATTTAAATTGTGGGCCCTGAATTTATCATCTATTAAAGATTAACTTTATGAATGAAAATATGGAAATTAAACAACTTTTCCACGATATTCTAATTTATTGGAAAGGGTCTATATGTGTATGTGTGTATATTACGGTGTGTGTATATATATATATATATATATATATATATACATACATACATACATACATACATACATACATACATACATACATACATACAGGGGGTCCCCGACTTACGAGCGCTCTTACTTACGAGGTTCCGGACTTACGAGCTCACTAACGAACAGTAAATTTGTAAAGAACATACAGAAAATACAGCACTTTTATGTGTTTTTAGATGAAAGTGTGTTAGCTAACCATTTGGAAACAAGTTTCTGAGCATGTTTATGAACTAGTATGAACGTTTGTGATGAAAAACGAGTGTTCGTAGTAGCGCTAGCATAAATTTTCCGACTTACGACCGAAAATCCGGACTTACGAGAACACGTGTTTCGTGTTCCGACGTACGAGATTTCGTCTTACGAGATAGTCGGAGGAACGGAACTCGCTCGTAAGTCGGGGACCACCTGTATATATATATATATATATATATATATATATATATATATATATATATATATATATATATATATAT
>JBBPBX010017374.1:31979-46939 GCA_038048925.1 Garcialebias charrua
GTATGTATATATATATATATATATATATGTATATGTGTGTGTGTGTGTGTGTTTATTAACATGTACTGTATTAAGTTGTTCTAAAATGTATGTTCTCTTCAATTTGTAGCTTTTGTCCTGGTTGCACAGCTTCCAGCTGCATATGTTGGCATATATAAAGCTTTTATTCAATCATATTTTGTCCATCACCTGTTGCTAGGTTCAAAGGAATCTGCCTCAAGACCTTCAGAGTCAACAGTGCAGGCATCTAGATTAAGACCTGTGGCAATGAAACCATTGCTGTAACTAATGTTCAGATCTCTCTTGTAAATGAGTCCTTGTGGCTCAGTGGGACTAACCTGTCTAAATAAAGGTTGAATGAATGTTGAGTTGCCAAAACCACGGCCTTCTAGCAGGCATTCAACAATGTTAGCTTTTTCACTTCTTTTGATTGGATGGTCAGGGAGTGTACTGGACGAGGCTAGAAAACTGCACCTGTAGCCACCTGCACATGCTGAACTTATATTTACGTAGATTTAATAGCTGTTTTATTCAACCTACAATGGCTGCTTCTATTGAGCTGACATTCTCAAAAAGCGATGTTAAACCTATGCCAGAAACACGACAGAGCAGAACTGACTTTCAGCATTAGCCTCCATGGCAATAGAAAAATACTTATTGTTGGAATAGAAACGCACAGATCTGTATGACAGATTGGTGGACAGGACGGAGAATGGATTTTGTGTACAAATATTCAAGACTTTTGGTGAGTAAAATGCATTTTATTCATAATTTTCAGTTTTGGTCATTTTATTACATTAAAATGTATGCTTTTGCTAAATATATATGATGCATAGCTGTGGCTGCAGTAAAAGGAAATCTGTTCATTTGTTTCTTTGCATTAACAATGACAATCATTCTCACTATATGAGATACCTGTCTGTGATGCAACGTCTTCTACTGCATTTCTGCATTTTATTCATGGTTTATATTGCTATGATGTCATAATGGCTGTTTTAAGACACCTAGGTGTCCTGCCAATGTATATATTGTGTACATATTTGGTGGAGTGGTGGTTATAATATATTTATATGCCTAGGTGTAAAATGCGCAGCCCACCACTGCGATCAAAGCTAGAATGATCTTTATGTGCTGCATAGGAGGAAGACATTATTTAGTTTAATTAGTTCGATTTTTAATGTTTATTTAAAATATCACCAACTATGAAAACACAACAAATACCACATTTTAATACAGTAAACCACCTGGGGGAGTGGTGACGCAGAGGGCCCCCTGGACGACAACATCAAAGTGTGGGTGGAAAATGTGAAGGCACCCACACCTGCCTCCACTCTGGGCCCTTGAGCAAGGTGCCTGGATGGTAGCTCTCTCCTCCACACAGAGGGTTGTGGTAGCTCGGTGGTCTGTGTCAGGAAGGGCATCCGGTGTAAAAACAACTGTCAAGTCTTCGTGCGCTTTAGTTTGTTGTGGTGACCCTGAAGAAGGAGCAGCCAAAAGAAGAAGAATGAATGAATAAATAAAGAAATAAAGTGAACCACCTCTAGAAAATAATTTTAGAAGAAAAAATAAATGAAACCTTTGAGTTGCACATCAGAAAAAGAAAAAAAGAACAGGGAAAGTCAGGATTGTAATGTTTGGCTCAGGACGAAATGGACCCATGCCAGTGGGTGACGAGCGAAGATTAAAAGAAAGTGGAATGGAAATGAGTGACTGCTGTGACAACGGCTTGTCAGCAGTCCTACATCAGTCACTGAAAAGAGCATAGAACATTAGGAAGGACGGAAGAGGAATGGCTGCTACACACATCTAGCTACACAAAATGACAGGCACAGCAGCAAAGACGGATATTTTGCACGTTCCAGCTGGGGTGATGGCTAGATTGTGTGATGGCAATGTATCCGTACTATGTTTTATTTAGTAAGTCAACATCCACAGCAGCAACTCATGGATAGTGGAAACTAACCTTAACCTTTCATGAGTGAAGCCCAAAAACGTAAAAGGTCCGTAGAAAATGTGTGGCTTATTTCCCCATCACAAAACTCTGGTTCTGATTAAGTAATTCCACTTTGATTTGTCCTCCACCTCTCACACAGTGACTGCTGGAGATAGGCATTAGTACCCTAGGACCCGGAAAGGAAAAGTGATGGGAGGATAGGAGGAAGGGAGGAAGGATGGATGGATGTTTATGCTTCAATATAAAAAGCTGTCATACTCCTCACCAACATTTGATCACTTGGTGTCTTCTGATTCTTCATCAGTCCAGGTTCTGTTCATTCTGGCCCAGTCTTTCTGACCATAAGTGTTCATTTAGCTTTATACTCTTCTTTTAGACTGTTTGTCACTGCCTTCCCTCCTAAGGACAGCAGGACATGTTAAACTGGTACAGGACATGTATGAAGACAGCAGGACAGTGGTGAGATGTGCTGTAGGAGTGAAAGATATCTTCAAGGTGGAGGTGGGAGTGCATCAAGGATCGGCTCTGAGCCCCTTCTTGTTTGCTCTGTTGATGGACCGACTAACAAATGAGGTCAGGCAGGAATCCCCATGGACTATGATGTTTGCAGCTGACATTGTGATCTGTGGTGGGAACAGGTGGAAGAGAACTTGGAGAGGTGGAAGTATGCACTCGAAAGAAGAGGAATGAAAGTCAGCCGTAGTAAGACAGAGTACATGTGTGTGAATGAGAGGGAGGCTGGTGGAACAGTGAGGCTACAAGGAGCAGAGGTCACAAAGGTGCAGGACTTCAAGTACTTGGGGTCCACTGTCCAGGAAAATGGGGAATGTGGTAAAGAGGTGAAGAAGAGAGTCCAGGCAGGATGGAGTGGATGGAGAAAAGTTTCAGGAGTGATTTGTGACAAAAAGGTGTCAGCAAAGGTCAAAGGAAAAGTTTACAAGACAGTGGTGAGACCAGCTATGTTGTATGGTCTGGAGACAGTGGCATTGACAAAAAGACAGGAGAAAGAACTGGAAGTAGCAGAAGGCCCATTCCACCGAATGGGTGCCTTTTACGTCCCCCTGAAATTATATTTAGAAATGTGTATAAAAATTAGCTGTGAAACATATTTTCTTATTAAATAAAATGTCCTGCATGTGATCCAATTGCAAATTTAAGATATATGATAAAGATGATAATTAAAAACTACCAAGAATACTGAAGAAACAGCTTTTGTCACCTGTCCCCACTCCATAACCTTACACTTTACAATAAAACATGATAAATAAAATCCTAAAGAACTGTTAATTTTTTGGGGGGGCTGTGTGACTGCTAATCCCATTTATGGTTTACATATATTTTTTTCAAAATAAATATATTTTATTTTTGTTAAAATACATATTTTAGTTGTGTCCCTTGGTTTTCACTCAGTCCTGTTACCATAACACATTAGCCCATTTGAAAGATTTGGAACGTTCCAGAAGTAACATGGTCATCAAGAAGTTTCATCAGTTTGACCTTCTAAAAGTCATGGGAAGACCAAAAGTAAGTTCTTTCATTTATTTTTCTGTAAATTTGATAATGTTTCAACTATGGCTGAAAGGGTCAATCTCAACACACTCTCCTGTTACCTAAATTATATCTTAGTTTTCATTTGTTCATTAAAAACAAACAAATTTTATGTAAATCACTAGAATGTGCTCAGTTGCTTCATGCTATTAGCAAGGATGCCATGTGGCTATATTTCATGTATTTGCTAACTTTATGCTAAAAACTCAGTCCTGTTACTCTCAGTCCTGTTACTGATATACTCAGTCCTGTTACTTTTACAAGAGTAACAGGACTGAGTATATCAGTAAGAGGACTGAGTGATTTGCAAATATTAATCAGTATTACACTATTTATCTGATTGTTAAGTTGTATTGTTGAAATAAGTATTTGTTGAGCTATATGTTCAGTTTAATGATATTAATAAATACTGACAGGGAGCCAAGCCATCACTCAAGACATAAGGGCCCACCAGCAATCTGGCAGCACTTGTCACCAGTTCTCGATTACATCCAGGAGGCACATCCAGAGGTCTCCACAATCAATGTTTGCCGTGATGGCCCATGATCTCAGTATGGACAGAGAGGACATTTTTTCATGTTTTCTACTGAGCTGTTCAAACGAGGATTCACTGCTGGAACATGGAACTTCTTTGAGGCAAGCCACGGAAATGGTGCACCGGGTGATGTGGGAGGTGCCCTTAAAAGCAAAGCTGACAGTCTGGTGAGCAAAGGGACAGACATCCCTGATGCTGCAGAACTGTTTGCTGTATTGAAATAGACAGAAACAGCAATAAAGTTGCTTTTTGTCAGTGATGAAGCAGTAGAGAAAGCCGTTTAGGAGATGCCCACAGATGTGCCATCAATTCCATCCACTATGAGGATGCATCAAACATTGACTCTTTCCCAAGGAGAACTGACATACAGGGATGTCTGCTGCATCTTCACAACAAAGCAAATCTTGACCTGTGAATGTTTCAATACAAAACATTTCACATTCAATCATCAACACACAACACCCACAGCCAAAGGAATTATGTGGCAAAGTCCTGAAATTGTTGGGAAATGGTGTGTGGTGAAGTGTGGTGGTGACCTTTACCCAGGTGTCATCATAAATACAAGTGAAACACACATTGAGGTCCGCTACATGCACAAAATCAGGGTCAATGGGTTTTTCTGGCCAATGCGTGAATACATACTGTGGTATCTTTTGGAAGATGTTTTGAGTATCATTCCACCTCTGAAGCCAGTCACAGCTCACTACATGGAAATTGAAAAGGATGTCTGGGCTAAACTACAGAATGCCACTTACAAAAGGCCACATAAATTTGTTATCACACACACACAACACTCACGATGGTCCTCACTCTGTAGCAGAAACAGGGACTAACCTACTCAGTCCCTTTTTGCCTTTGCTCAGTCCTGTTACCTGTAGTTCAGTCCTGTTACCTGTGGTTCAGTCCTGTTACGTCATGGTATTTTGGAAAAAAAAATAAAACATTAAACTACTTTCCCCAGTTTTGTTTGGTCTGTCTTTTACCTAACTGTTTAATACATTACATGATCATAAATGTAATAAACTTTTGCTTTTGGTCTCTGTACATTTTTAAATATGCCTTTGGAAATTTTAGAGAAACACAATTTCTGTTTGTATGAAGGGACTTTTTGGTCAAAAAAAAGAAATTATTTAAGTATCTATTAAATCATTCCATCAAAAATAAAGACCTTATTAGGAATATACAATAAAATTAGTTGTTATATTTTAAAATATGCTTTTTGGATGTCAAATGAGTTTTGGTAACAGGACTGAAAAAAATGCAACCATCTTCGACTTTGAAGCTTAATAAAAAAT
The DNA here is from genome assembly GCA_038048925.1 of Garcialebias charrua. NCBI lineage: Eukaryota > Metazoa > Chordata > Actinopteri > Cyprinodontiformes > Rivulidae > Garcialebias > Garcialebias charrua. The sequence continues at coordinate 37,312 of JBBPBX010017374.1, forward strand.
TAAATAAAATCACCTAAGATGGGCCAATGGTCATTTTGAATAGTTACACATGTATATGACTAAATCCAGTTAAAAAAAACATGTAAAAAATATATTCAACTTTGGAGACTTACTACAAGTAAAAGGCACCCATTCGGTGGAATGACCCAGAAATGAAGATGCTGAGGTTCTCCTTAGGAGTGACAAGGATGGATAAGATCAGGAATGAGATCATCAGAGGTACAGCACGTTAAACAACTGGGAGATAAAGTTATACTGTAGAGGTCAGACTGAGATGGTTTGGACATGTCCAAAGGAGGGACAGTGGGTATATTGTAGAAGGATGTTAGAAATGCAGCTGCCAGGATCAAGACAAAGAGGAGATACATGTATATGGATGCAAACAAAGTCCATGCTCAATAATCCAGGCATACAATCCAACAATTTTCAGTCAGGTCATCTGGACAGTTTCTTTTTTTTGTGTGTGCTGAAGCGTTTCACCTTCCACCCAGAAGGTTTCATCAGTCAGTCAAGGAAGCACACAACACAAAACTTACTCCAACACTTTGGAGTAAGCTGTTGGGGGAATAATCAGTTTTGTGTTGCGTGTTTCCTTGACTGATGAAGCCTTCTGGATGGAAGGTGAAACGTTTCAGCACACGCAAAAAAGAAACTGTCCAGATGACCTGACTGAAAATTGTTGGATATATGGATGCAGTTAGAGTGGACATGGAAGTAGTTGGAGTGAGGACAGAGGATGTAGAGGACAGAGATGGAGGAGGATGACTCGCTGTGGAGACCCCTGAAGAGAGAAAAGCCAAAAGAAGAAGAAGAAGAAAGAAGTTGCTGCCTTCACTCAAATATTCAACAGTTTTAAGATTTTGCACCCTTGCTTGAAAAAGCCATCACCATCCGTTCAAAACATTCTTGCAACATTGGGCAGTTTGAAAAAGATGGATGACAACTTCAGAAATGCTGCTTCTGCTCTCGGAGCTGATTAGTCAATCAATGGTCTTGTTGCCTTTTAGACAGAACATCTTTCATTTTTTAATGCCAGACAAAGTTACTCATGTTCTCTGAGTATTTTCTAAAGAGATTAGAATGTTTTCCACAAAATTAATTTTCTTCTTTAGTGTTTACTCCTAAAGTTGGACGGAAATATTTAGCCTGACCAGATTCTGTTGAAGGCCACAGTCTATGGTCTCATGTCTATGCTCCTACAGTAGACCTATACTATTTCCTATTCATTGGTTTTACTTTAAAAAGAAAGAGATATGAAAGAAAAACCTTAATATTATTTTGGATTTGTCCTGGACATTTTTCTGACTTGATTTATAGAAGCCTTGTGATTCATCCATCATCTCTGTCCAGCTCGCTCTCATGATTCGTTATAAATGAAGCACGTTAAAAATACTAATTAGGGTTTTTTTTCTCTCGGGGGACAAATTTTTCAGTTTCTAGGAGTTCATATTTTACTGGCATAATGTGGGACAAGCAGACACTTGTAACTGAGCCTCATGAATAAGAGTTGGCAAAAGTATTAGTGGTTAATAATAATAATAATGAATTCAATTTATAACGCACTTTTCATTAATGAAAATCTCAAAGTGCTAATGGTTAATGTTCTCCTGCTGCCCTTGGACTCTGTTTTTGAAGAAAAACATCCAGTAAATGGTAAATGGGCTGTACTTGTATAGCTCCTTTCTACCTCATCAAGATACTCAAAGCACTTGACACTACAACCTGTGCCCTCATTTACGCATTCATACAGCACTCTACTAGATCTATACAAAGTTGGCTGTCCTGGTCGCAGGCAGCTCTCTGCACCGGCCGGAGCTGAGTTTCAGAGATCAACCAAGGATCTGTGGCGCTTTGATATCATAGCATCTAGGTAGGATTATGACTTAGAGTTGTTCATTCATAATCCCACAGATGGTAGCTTTGCCCCATTGGCTCTTCAGCCAAGCACATGCACCAAATGTCTGAACCTGTGGTTCCTCTCGTACTGAACAGGATTACTGTTGCGACAACACATTATCAGTATTGTAAAACTATCCTGTCTCAGAAGGGTCATTCACAGTACAATGTATCAGAGTCAGAGTCAGAGTCAGAGTCAGAGAGAATTTATTGTCATTTGCACCGCATGTAGTACATGTGTTGAAAACGAGATTATGTACACAGGGTCCCAGTTACATCCAACAACAAATGCAAGAGAAAAACAATAATAACATCTAGGATTAACTAAGAGAGACATCAGCTAGTAATACACTAAGCCCTAATGTAGTAGAAAAACATCATTATAAACAGCAGCACGAACATGAGCAGATGGTCACAGATGAACGCAGCAACAAGAAACAGATCAGTATCAGCATGATGTGACATTTTGCAGTGTTTATTCTTATTATTTATTTATTCATGAGTCTGACAGCCTCAGGGTAGAAGCTGTTCCTCAGTCTAGTGGTTCTACATTTGATGCTCCTCAACCTCCGTCCCGAGGGGAGTGGTGCAAAGAGTGAGTGTGCTGGGTGAGTGAGGTCTTTCATGATGCAGGTGGCTCTTTTTCTGCATCTGGAGGTGTAAATGTCTGTGATGGTGGGGAGACTGACTCCCACAGACTTCTGTGCAGCCTTCACCACTCTTTGTAGAGCTTTCCTCTCTGCAACTGTGCAGCCTCCATGCCACACGTTGATGCTGGAGCACAGGACGCTCTCCACTGCACACCTGTAGAACGAGGTGAGGACTGAGCTTCTCAGACCAGCTCGTCTCAGCCGTCTGAGGAAGTAGAGTCTCTGATGACCTTTCTTGATCAGGCTGGTGGTGTTATTGCTCCAGCTGAGGTTATCATTCAAGTGTACACCCAGGTACTTGTAGCTGGAGACCACCTCCACCGCAGATCCACCTATATACAGTGGGGTGTGGGTGTGTTTGTTCCTTCTGAAGTCCACAATCATCTCCTTCGTCTTCTTCACATTCATGTGAAGGTTGTTCTCTTTGCACCAGCTCTCCAGATGTTCCACCTCCTGTCTGTAGCTGGATTCATCATTATCTGTGATGCATCCCACCACAGCTGTATCATCTGCAAACTTAACAATATGACAGCCTGGATGTGTGGCTGTACAATCATATGTGAGCAGAGTAAACAGAAGAGGGCTCAGCACACATCCCTGAGGAGAGCCAGTGCTGAGGGTGATGGTGGAGGAGGAGAAGTTGTGGATCTTCACGGACTGTGGTCTGTTTGTTAAGAAGTCTAAGACCCAGTTACAAATAGAGGGGCTTAGTCCAAGTGTGGATAGTTTGTCTATCAGAGTTTGGGGGATCATGGTGTTGAAGGCAGATGTGAAGTCCACAAAGAGCAGACGCACGTATGAGTCCTTCTGATCCAGGTGGGTGAGAGCAGTGTGGACCACGGAGGAGATGGCGTCCTCTGTTGATCGGTTCTCACGGTATGCATATTGATGAGGGTCCTCGTTGATGTTGACGGCTGTCTTGATGTGGGACATGACCAGTTTCTCAAAACATTTAGCGACTATCGGGGTGAGGGCCACCGGTCTATAGTCATTCAGACCAGTCACTGTGGAGCTTTTTGGGACTGGGATGATGGTGGCAGTCTTCAGGCAGGTGGGAACTGACTCCAGTGCAAGTGAGGTGGTGAAGATGTCAGCCAGCACCTCACAGAGCTGGTCCGCACATTAAATACGATACGCTAAGTATGATACGCTACCAGAGCTGGGGCAGCTGCGGCTGAGTGGTTAGAGCAGTCGTCCAGTTGGGGGGGTCAATTCCACCAGCAGTCACATACAGTACTGAAGTGTCCCTGGTCAAGACACTGAACCCCTCATTGCTTCTGATATGTGTCTCATTGATATATGAATGTGATAAAGCACTGTTCAGACTCTTTAGAATGATTTGTTCAATTAGCGTTGTAGAGATCTGGTAGAGTGCTGTATGAGGCACAGATTGTCAGAGTCAGAGAGTCTTTATTGTCATTTGCACCACATGTAGTACATGTGATGAAATGAGATTATGTACACAGGGTCCCAGTTCCATCCAACAACAAAATGTAAGAGAAAAACAGTAATAACATCTAGGATATGAACTAAGAAAAACATCCAACTAGAAATACACTAAGCCCTAGAGTAATAGAAAAACATCATTACAAACAGCAGCACGAACATGAGTCTTTATGAGCAGATGGTCACAGATGAACACAGCAACAAGAAAACAGATCAGCATCAGCATGATGTGATATTTTGCAGTGATTATTCTTATTATTTATTTATTCATGAGTCTAACAGCCTCAGGGTAGAAGCTGTTCCTCAGTCTAGTGGTTCTACATTTGATGCTCCTCAACCTCCGTCCTGAGGGGAGTGGGGCAAAGAGTGTGTGTGCTGGGTGAGTGGGGTCTTTCATGATGCAGGTGGCTCTTTTCCTGCATCTCGAAGTGTAAATGTCTGTGATGGTGGGGAGACTGACTCCAACAGACTTCTGTGCAGCCTTCACCACTCTCTGCAGAGCTTTTCTTTCTGCAACTGTGCAGCCTCCATGCCACACATTGATGCTGGAGCACAGGATGCTCTCCACTGCACACCTGTAGAAGGAGGTGAGGACTGGGCTGCTCAGACCAGCTCGTCTCAGCCGTCTGAGGAAGTAGAGTCTCTGATGACCTTTCTTGATCAGGCTGGTGGTGTTGTTGGTCCAGCTGAGATTATCATTCAAGTGTACACCCAAGTACTTGTAGCTGGAGACCACTTCCACCGCAGATCCACTTATGTTCAGTGGGGTGTGGGTTTGTTTGTTCCTTCTGAAGTCCACAATCATCTCCTTTGTCTTCTTCACATTCATGTGAAGGTTATTCTCTATGCACCAGCTCTCCAGGTGTTCCACCTCCTGCCTGTAGCTGGACTCATCGTTGTTTGTGATGCATCCCACCACCGCTGAATCATCTGCAAACTTTACAATATGACAACCTGGATGGGTAGCTGCACAATCATATGTGAGCAGAGTGAACAGAAGGGGGCTCAACACACATCTTTGAGGAGAGCCAGTGATGAGGGCACTAGTAGTGTAAAGAGCTTTGAGTGTCTTGATAAGATAGAAAGGTGCTATATAAGTACAGTCCATTTACTTCCTGCTCACATTTCCAGCTGTGATTCAGTGCTACAAGACATAGACTGCTGGCAGGAAGCTCTTATTCTGGGGCTAGCAGCTTTTCTCATTGTTAGAGGTTCCATCAGAAAGCTGAATCAGTTATTTTACAGATAGAAAGATGAGTTTATGTCAGTTTCTTATTGATTGTTAAGCTTTGAGAAAATGCCAAATCAAGATACTGATTATGTATTAGTGTATCACACACCATTTACATTTGCTTAACTTCAAACCTTCCCAGCTCATTTTTATTAAGGCTCAAAAGAAGTTTATTCTAAGCACATACGGTAGCTTCCACTGACACATCATGCGTATTTCAGAAAGGTCCAGGATTGTGTAAGATAGTTAAGATAATCCACACCAAGTTTCTCCTTGGCATAATGGTGCTGTAGGATGTCTGCCTGCGGTGAGCCAAATGGAGGTTAATTGGAACCAGTTTGCACCGTTGCCATGGTGACCACAGATGTTGCATTCTGAATACGTGTCCACTTCGGTAGGGTTGCTTATTCTGATTTTTGTCTCTGCTGCCTTCTTTTTACAGCCTGTCTTGTGTTTTGTTTAGTTTTTTTACTATCTTTGTCACCTATTTTATCCAATTTAAAATACTCTTCTCTAAAGCCACATAAAGTTTTTTTTATTATTACTTTTTATTTATTTCTAAATACATGTAGAGGTTTGTGGACTCCTGGACTCCTGTAGAAAATGGCATTGTGTAGAGTTAACTGTTTACAGTCTGGAAACATCTTAACACTCATAAGTGCCAGAAATTTACATTTCTCCACCAAGCATAACATAAGATTAGATGGGGCAACATTATCTTAGTGGATTTATCCCCTTCTGATTGAGGTCAAACTGGGATTGACTCCATAGCTGTGTGTTAAAATTATTAAGGTGTCTGTTTATATGGTAACAAGATGGGAATAATAAAATAATTGACATGATCGTGGTCTGTGTTGTGAACCCAAAGTGCAGGATGACGTGGAGGCTTCAGGTAAAAATAAGTAAAACGTTTATTTACATAGAAACAAAACAAAAAGCTGTCAAGGCAGCAGACTTACTTTACACACGGAGGAAACACAGAGGGATGACGAGCATGAAAGCCTTAGACAGGACAATTCAGAGACACTGAAATGACACCACAGGGCTGACTATACTGTATACTGAACATAGATGAGGTGAATTGACAGGCACCTGCAGTGAATAGAATTAGACACAGGTGTGACCATGCTGGATAACAGGAGGAGAAGGGGCTGGTACAGGGAACCCCCGACCTACGACTCCACCGACCTGCGAACCACGGGACCTACGAACGAGCCAAAGTAGAAGAATGCCATCGACGTACGGCAGAAAATACGTGACCTACGAACGAGCCCCATTACAAGTATATAATCGAGCTACGGCGTAACTGCGTCACACACGGCAATCGGCGAGGTGGGGGAGGGGATTGCCCCTTGGCTGTTGTTAGTTGGGCATGGGCGTGACACTGCGCATGACAGTGGAAAAGTAAATGCTCCCAACATTCATTGTTGAGCAATGGCTAAGCAGTTCCATCAGATGCAGGTTTGATCATGAGAAAAACATCTGTCTACCTACACTTCAGTCAAAGTAAGGCAATTTTGTTTCATTTTTCTGCTGCTTCTAGCTTTTTCTGAGTTCATGGACTTCTTTCTCATGCACATGGACACTCATCAACGCACTGGTTTCAAAAACATGATGGTTGCAACATGTTTCTGATAGATGTGATGCTGCTGATGGATTTATGGATTCATGTGTGATTGTTGACATCATTTTGCTGATGTGAGTCCCTGATTTGCTGCTGTTCTGATGTTAAAAGCTGCACTTTGAGAAGTGTTCATGTGTGATTGTTGACATCATTTTGCTGATGTGATTTCCAGCTGATTTCCTGCAGTTCTGATGTGAAGTTACTGATGTACAGTTACTGTGTGTGTTTATGGATGCATGTGTGGTGTAATGGTTTAGATAAGTGTTTGTAAATAAAGTTCTGTGCATGTTTATGGCCCAGTATGTCAGTCTCATGCTGTTAAATGTGTGCGCGGCGCACCGTTAGCGGTATTTCCGCGACCTACGACAGAATCGAGCTGCGAACGGTTCTTAGGTCCCGAACTCGTTCGTAGGTCGGGGGTTACCTGTACACATGAGGGAAAACACAACTTGCAGGACCAGACCCAGAAACCCTACTGGACAACCCCTCCCCCCCACCCCCACCCTCAAGGGATGGCCCCTGAAATCCCAAGGAGAGCACCATCCACTTAGGAGGGAGGGTGGGAAAAAACAGACAAAGGTAAGGTAACATAAACTGGACACAAAAAGGAACACAGAAACCCTAAGACCCCCCAAGTCAAGGTGGGTTGTCAGGAGACCATCCAAGGCAGGGCTAAAAATCTAGGGGGCGACCTGGCGACCGTCCGTCGACAGGCCAGAAATCTGACGGGCGGCCAGGATGCTATCCACCATGACGTGGACGGCCATGAGACTGTCCCTTTATGGCCAGTGGAGAGGCTACAGCTGCAGGTGATGAGACCCCAGAGACAGATGTAGCCCGCTGGATGAGGACCTTGTGGGTGAAGACCTCTAGAGGAGCAAAGACCCCCGGCGAAGTGAGGACCTCCAGCAGAGTGAAGAACTTCGGTGAGACGAGGACCTTCGGTGAAGCGAGAACCTCTGGAGCGAAGACCTTCGGTGGAGCAAGGACCTCGAGAGCGAAAACCCTCGGCGAAGCGTGGACCTCCGGCGAAGCAAGGACCTCCGGAGTGAAGACATAAGGTGGAGAGAGGACCTCAGGTGGAGTGAGAACCTCTGAAGCGAAGACTCCAGACGAAGCGAGGACCTCCGGTTGGGCGAGAACCTCTGGAGCGAAGACCTCCAATGCGAGGACCTCTGATGGAGCGAGGACCTCTTGAGCGAAGACCTCTGGAGGAGCGAGGACCTCGAGAGCGAAGACTCTTGGCGAAACAAGGACCTCCGGCTGAGCGAGGACCTCTGGGGTGAAGACCTCCAGTGGAGCAAAGACCTCTGGAGGAGCAAGGACCTCGGGACCCAGGACCACCTCGGGAGCGAGGACCTCTGATGGAGCGAGGACCTCGGGACCCAGGACCACCTCGGGAGCGAGGACCTCTGATGGAGCGAGGACCTCGGGACCCAGGACCACCTCGGGAGCGAGGACCTCTGATGGAGCGAGGACCTCTGGACCCAGAACCACCTCGGGAGCAGTATCTGTAGAGAGAAGGAAATATTCTGCTCCTGATGGCCCCAGCAGGTCAGGTGTAGGACCCAACCTTGCTGCTGGTGTGGGATCCAGCCTTGGTGCTGAGGCGAGACCCAGTCTTGGTGCTGGTGTAGGAACTAGCCTTGGTGCTGAGGCGAGACCCAGTCTTGGTGCTGGTGTAGGAACTAGCCTTGGTGCTGAGGCGAGACCCAGTCTTGGTGCTGGTGTGGGAGCCAGCTTTGGTGCTGAGGCGAGATCCAGCCTTGGTGCTGAGGCGAGATCCAGCCTTGGTGCTGGTGTGGGAGCCAGCTTTGGTGCTGAGGCGAAACCCAGTCTTGGTGCTGATGTGGGAGCCAGTTTGGTGCTGAGGCGAAACCCAGTCTTGGTGCTGATGTGGAGCCAGCTTTGGTGCTGAGGCGAGATCCAGTCTTGGTGCTGGTGTGGGAGCCAGCTTTGGTACTGAGGCGAAACCCAGCGAGGCAGGTGCTAAGGCAAAACCCAGTGAGGCAGGAGCTGAGGCGAAACCCAGCGGGTCAGATGCTGGGGCGAGACCCAGTGAGGGTGATGCTGGGGCAAAACTCAGTGTGTCTGATGTTGGGGCGAAACCCAGTGTGGGCGATGCTGGGGCAAAACCCAGAGTGGGCGATGCTGGGGCAAAACCCAGAGTGGGCGATGCTGGGGTGAAACCCAGTGAGTCTAGAGCTGGTGATGAGACCAGCGGGTCCAGAACTGGTGATGAGGCCAGCGGGTCTAGAGCTGGTGATGAGGCCAGCGGGTCCAGAGCTGGTGATGAGGCCAGCGGGTCCAGAGCTGGTGATGAGGCCAGCGGGTCTAGAGCTGGTGATGAGGCCAGCGGGTCCAGAGCTGGTGATGAGGCCAACCGGTCCAGAGCTGGTTTGGATACCAGCGGGTCCGGTGCAGGTGCTGCTGACATGGACAGCCAGACAGGAGCAGCTGATGTGAGACCCGGACTTTGTGCAACTGATGTGATACTCGGACCCTGTGCAGCTGATGTGAGACCCAGACCCTGTACAGCTGATGGTGAAGAGGAGTGATCAGCTAGCGGTGAGCTGGAAGGAGATCCAGACTTAGCAGGACCGAGCAGCAGTGAACATAGCACACGCCTCTCTCTCCACACCTGCTCGAACAGCTGCCACGCCCCCAGAGAACCGTCATCGCTGTCAGCCCCGGCGCACCTGGAGATGATGTCCTCCACAACAATCAATATTTCCCACAGATTTCGGTGCGGCCGGGTTCCTCCCCCCCAGCGACCGGTGC
>JBBPBX010017375.1:0-13058 GCA_038048925.1 Garcialebias charrua
AGCAAACCAGGGATTCCCATCATCTGTCAACAATCACACATGAACACTTGTCAAAGTGCAGCTTTTCACAGCAAAACAGCAGCAAATCAGAGAGTCACATCAGCAAAATGATGTCAGCAATCACACATGAGCACGTTGTGTTGATGAGTGTCCATGTGCATGAGAAAGAAGTCCATGAACTCAGAAAAAGCGAGAAGCAGCAGAAAAATGAATCAAAATTGTCTTACTTTGACCGAAGTGTAGGTAGACAGATGTTGTTCTCATGATCAAACCTGCATCTGATGGAACTGCTGAGCCATTGCTCAACAATGAATGTTGTGAGCATTTTAGGCCAGCTGTAAGTTCAGGCATGTGTCAGTTCAGGTCTGTGGTCCTGATGTGAGCAGGTCTGTGCATCACATGAAGTTTTTTTGGTTTTTGGCAGCAGTCATTTATGCAGAACGACACAAAGGTTATGGATGGAGGCAACATGCAGGACACCAGAGGCAGGCTGGAGGACCAGTAGCACCAGAGGCTCATCCATGACGTGGATCAACACGCGGATGAACTGTTGGAACACAACCACACACACACGTCAGCACCTGCTGATAACAACAACACAGACAACAACAACTTCTCCTTACGTGTGTGGTGTGGTGTGTGGAGCAGGAGGACAGGCAGGAGGCTGGAGGCAGAGCAGGAGGCTGGAGCAGAGCAGGAGGCTGGAGGCAGAGCAGGAGGCTGGAGCAGGTGCAGGAGGCTGGAGGACCAGTAGCACCATGACGTGGATCAACACGCGGATGAACTGTTGGAACACAACCACACACACACGTCAGCACCTGCTGATAACAACAACACAGACAACAACAACTTCTCCTTACGTGTGTGGTGTGGTGTGTGGAGCAGGAGGACAGGCAGGAGGCTGGAGGCAGAGCAGGAGGCTGGAGCAGAGCAGGAGGCTGGAGGCAGAGCAGGAGGCTGGAGCAGGTGCAGGAGGCTGGAGGACCAGTAGCACCATGACGTGGATCAACACGCGGATGAACTGTTGGAACACAACCACACACACACGTCAGCACCTGCTGATAACAACAACACAGACAACAACAACTTCTCCTTACGTGTGTGGTGTGGTGTGTGGAGCAGGAGGACAGGCAGGAGGCTGGAGGCAGAGCAGGAGGCTGGAGGCAGAGCAGGAGGCTGGAGGCAGAGCAGGAGGCTGGAGCAGGTGCAGGAGGCTGGAGGACCAGTAGCACCATGACGTGGATCAACACGCGGATGAACTGTTGGAACACAACCACACACACACGTCAGCACCTGCTGATAACAACAACACAGACAACAACAACTTCTCCTTACGTGTGTGGTGTGGTGTGTGGAGCAGGAGGACAGGCAGGAGGCTGGAGGCAGAGCAGGAGGCTGGAGGCAGAGCAGGAGGCTGGAGGCAGAGCAGGAGGCTGGAGCAGGTGCAGGAGGCTGGAGGACCAGTAGCACCATGACGTGGATCAACACGCGGATGAACTGTTGGAACACAACCACACACACACGTCAGCACCTGCTGATAACAACAACACAGACAACAACAACTTCTCCTTACGTGTGTGGTGTGGTGTGTGGAGCAGGAGGACAGGCAGGAGGCTGGAGGCAGAGCAGGAGGCTGGAGCAGGTGCAGGAGGCTGGAGGACCAGTAGCACCATGACGTGGATCAACACGCGGATGAACTGTTGGAACACAACCACACACACACGTCAGCACCTGCTGATAACAACAACACAGACAACAACAACTTCTCCTTACGTGTGTGGTGTGGTGTGTGGAGCAGGAGCACAGGGAGGAGGCTGGAGGCAGAGCAGGAGGCTGGAGGCAGAGCAGGAGGAGCACGGGTACGTGGTACCCGACGCTGTTCCATGAGGCGAAACAGCAAGTGGATCTGTTGAAACACAAACACACACAGACGTGAACACCTGCTGATAACAACAACACAGACAACAACAACTTCTCCTTACGTGTGTGGTGTGGTGTGTGGAGCAGGAGCACAGGGAGGAGGCTGGAGGCAGAGCAGGAGGCTGGAGGCAGAGCAGGAGGAGCACGGGTACGTGGTACCCGACGCTGTTCCATGAGGCGAAACAGCAAGTGGATCTGTTGAAACACAAACACACACAGACGTGAACACCTGCTGATAACAACAACACAGACAACAACAACTTCTCCTTACGTGTGTGGTGTGGTGCATAGCAGGTGTGTGGATGGACCAGGGGGACGTGCCGCTTTGGAGGCTGTCGAGAGAGAGGTGATGATTACAGTAGGTGTAGATGTAAGTTAAAAAAAAAAGAGAAAATAAATTAACACGTCTTTGCTGTACCTTTCTGACGTTGCTGTGCTGGGATGTGAGGGTGGGCAGGTCAGTGATGGGATGGTGGAGTTGGTGAAGAGGAGGGGGAGGAGGAGGAAGGCTGTGAACATAAGCAGAGACAGATGACATTAATTTGTGTAACATGACAACTCCAAAAAAAAAAATTTCATTTCAGTACGTGCTGTACCTGGAGGGAGGGAGCGGGGGGGCGCGGCGTGTTTCACTGGGGAGATGGTGGGCTGTCCATGTCTTCCTCCTGGCTTGCTGCAGTAGGACTGGATGGCCTCTCGTCCGCTGGGATGTCCAAGGCCTCCTCCTGGCTTGCTGCAGGAGGACTGGATGGCCTTTCAGCTGGTGCATCAGCAGATCCTGGAGGCGGTGCTGTGACCTTTGTAAAATATTGCAGCATGCTGCTCTGCACCTTTTCTAGCTTTTTATCATCCAGGATCTGCTGATAACACGCAACTTCATTGAGGACACCCCGACGGACCTTGGCGAACCTCTCACAGTCCACGTCCTGCTTCTCCATCCTCGCCAGGAAGCTGTGGAGTTCCTGAAAGGCCAGCACCATCTCCTGCCTGGTGAAGGTCGGAGGAATGACCTCCACCTCCTCCTCCTCCTCAACTTCCACATCCAGGACGTGCCTGTCGAGCTGAATCAGGTCGTCTGGGGACAGGTCCTCTCCTGATGCACCCAGCAGGTGTTGGATATCGTCCTGGTCCATTTCGAGCTCCAGTGACCTGCCCATCCTCACAACATCCTCGATTACACGGTCCACCTCCTGGGAATCGTGTACCCCCTGAACAAGCTCTGGACAGAGCTTCTTCCAGACTCCACACATGTTCTGTGGAGTAACACGATCCCAGGAGTGGCCAATGTTGTGCACAGCATCGAGGATGTTGTACTTACGCCAGAAGTCTTTCAGCGTGAGGGTCTGAGAGTTCTCCGTTGCCTCCAAAGCGGCACGGATGACTCGCTGCAGGTAGTACGCCTTAAACGTACTAATAACCCCCTGGTCCATTGGCTGGATCAAAGAGGTGGTATTGGGAGGCAGGTACACCACCTTCACATGCCTGTTCAACGTGGTGAGAGTAGGGGGGTGTCCTGGAGCGTTGTCCAAGACTAGCAGGACTTTAAAGGCAATCTTCTGGTCACTGCAAAAACGCTTCACTTCTGGAACAAAGTTGTTGTTGAACCAATTTGTAAAAACTTCCAGCGTCACCCAAGCCTTTTTATTAGACGCCCAATAAACAGGAAGTGTAGATTTAACAACATTTTTGAAGGGCCTGGGTTTATTAAATTGGTACACCAACAACGGCTTGAGTTTGCAATCACCCGAAGCATTGCCCCCCACCAGCAAGGTCAAACGCTCCTTGCCGACCTTGTGGCCGGGTGCGGTTCGTTCTTCCCTACTGATGTAGGTCCTGTCTGGCAAACGCTTCCAGAACAGCCCTGTCTCATCCACATTGAAGACCTGCTGGGGAGTGTACCCACCGTCCCTGATGATCTCAGCCAGTTCTGCTGGGAATGCCTCAGCTGCCTCGTGGTCAGCACTTGCTGCCTCACCTAAATGCACACAAAATGACACGGTTAACCTGTTGTAACACTGTAATAAAAGGGAAAAAAAATGTAAAAAACAATCGTAAGTCGTGGACTACCTGTACTGTACCTGCATTATTAAAAAATAAAAATGAGAAATTAAATGCTCACCCTGCACTCTGATGTTGTGGAAGTTGTTTCTTTTCCTGAAACGATCAAACCATCCTTTAGATGCAGTGAAGGTCTCTGGTCCATCCAACTCCCCTGATGTGCTGCTTGAAGTCACTCCTCCTGCGCTTGAAGTCCCTCCTCCTGCGCTATGGGAAGACGTCCCTTCACCCGGATCACTCTGGGAGGACGTCCCTTCACCCGGATCACTCTGTGCAGCCCCCTGCCCCCCCGCACCCCCCTGCTCCCCTGCACCTCCCTCACTCGTCCCAAGTTCTATCAGCCTGTTATAGATCCTCCTCGCCTTCTCGCAAATCACCGACATGCCAACTGGTATTCGGCGTTGCGTGTTGTCCTCCAGCCATAGCACAAGCAACCGTTCCATCTCTACTATTCTACCCGTCCTCTGTTTAGTTATGATGGTGGACTTCATTGGGGCCGAAGCACGGACTTGCTGCAAAATGCGCTCTTTGTCCGCCACTATCGTCCCCACAGTCGACCTCGGTAAATCTAGCCTCTCTCCTATTTTAGATGGCGTCATTCCCTCATCAGACATTTTTATTATTTTTGCCTTCGTCTCCAGCGTGATGGTTCTGCGAGGTTTTTTCCCCTCTGCCGCGGCCGCGGACTTTCCAGGTCTCTTTGGAGCCATTCTTCGTACGAGCTAACGTGCTAACTCCTAAGGAGCAAAAATTAAAATTAATGCTAACGTTCATAAATCAATGCAAACATTTGCTTTCGTCTAAAGATTTCTTTGAGTACGACCGTACCTGCCCGTTCGATGACCCGTCGAAAAATACAGTAGCGTCGAAAATTAGCTAACGTGCTAATTCCTAAGGAGCAAAATTTAAAATTAATGCTAACGTGCTAACGTTCGCTTTAGTCTAAAACTGCTACTGTAAATTAAAATTTATTACTGTACCTGTTTGTACGTTGTTCGTTTTCTCTCGTCGTCGTTCTTCGTTGTTCTTAGTTCGCTGTTCGTAACTCTCTTCTCTCATCAATCAAAGTGGAAAACCACGAGGCACAAAATGGCCGCAGCCCTTTAAATAGTTACCGCTTTACCTGTACGGATCCCTCCGCCGCCAGCTGCAATGCGGCTGTGTGTACATCCGCCAGAAGCCCAGCCCCCCCCTCTCGCTGGCGGTACTTTTCCACTGCCATGCGCAGTGTCACGCCCATGCCCAACCAGCAACAGCCAAAGGCAATCCCCTCCCCCACCTCGCCGATTGCCGTTTTGTGACGCAGTTTCGCCGTAGCTCGATTATATACCTGTAATGGGGCTCGTTCGTAGGTCGTGTGCCGTAGGTCGATTATATATTTTTAACTTGGTTCGTTCGTAGGTCACATATTTTCTGCCGTACGTCGATGGTATTCTTCTACTTTAACTCGTTCGTAGGTCCCGTGGTTCGCAGGTCGATGGAGTCGTAGGTCGGGGGTTCCCTGAAAATCCAGATAAAAGATGGCAGGCACAGAGGGTGAGACCCCTGACACCTCTGATACAGGGCAGCCTGTGCCACCTCAAGGCCACGACCCGACCAAAGCAGATTGGATCGAATGTGCCTTATTTTCACTCACAGGGCCCATCACAAACTACCATGAAGAGACACAGTTGATGGAGGAAGCAGATGTGGACAGTGCATTAAAAACTGTAACAGCTGGAACCACAACGGCTGAAAAGAAAGCAGACAGAGATAAACGTTTGGCTAAATTAAGCCTTCTGTTAAAGGCCAAGCTAGACTTTGAAACTGCTGTACGCCGGGCTGTCTCTACATCATGTTTAACAGCACAAATGGAGGTTGCCGCTTTACAGCAGGAGGTAAAGAGTTTAACACAGTCGAGTATTGGCAGCGCTGAACAAACGCGTAGTCTCTACGAAGAATGCAAAGTGTTAAAAAGGGATTTTGACCAATCACAAGTTGATTTGGAAAAATGTGTGGTGGAGAAGGATAAGTATTACCATCAATACAAGTCGATTCAGGCGGATTGTGGGGAGGCACGAGACGCGCTGGAAAAATGCACGGACACCCTGGAATCATTATCACTACGGTACACAAGGCTGCAAGAAGATTATAGAAAATCACAAGAACAGCACATGATGTTACAACGTGAAAATGATGGGTTAAAAGTCCAACTGAATAGTTGTAAAATAGAGCGTGCATCAGCAATGAACAAACTCTTTGAAGAAGAGAGAAAATGTTTGGGTCTCATGAGTAAACACCTTGAGAACTCACCGCCTCCGCTGCCTCCTCCCATACCTGATGACCTACTCCCTCCTCCACCGCCCCCGCCCATGCCAGATGCACTACTCCCTCCAACACCACCGCGCCGTCCCTTAGGGCCTCTAAAACCGACAATCCCACCGGATGCACCGGTGGGTGGATCTGATAATAACCCACAAATACCTCTATCAATGGCTGAACTACGGAATATGGCGAAAAGCATTCAAACCTTCGCCCCTGGCCCAATGGGCTCACACGAAACCAAGATCTATCTCGAGGACCTTGATTTCCAGCTTCAACGTTTCCCAGAAGCTACAGATGATGATAGAATCTGTCTGTTAAGGTTAACATCGGACAGGACGGTGCATGCTTTTATGAAGCGTCAACGAGAAGCAGTGATGAAAGACTACAGTCTTCTCTGTGCTGCGCTGATAAGGGAGTTTTCTCCTTGCACGGGGCCCGATGGCATCATAACAGCAGCTAACATCAAGCAAGGTAGGAATGAACACCCAAGGTCATATTATGACCGAATATTCCGTGCCTATTTCGGGGACAGATGCGAACCTGAAATGGAGGAGGAGGTAGGGTTTAAGTATATTTTCAGCCAAAACCTCTGCCCTGACATAAGAGAGAAAGTACATGTCAGCGCAAACTATAAACGGAGGTCCATCGAAGACATAAGAGAGTGCGCGATAGATGTTTTTACAGGTCGCACACCAAACAAAACACCCTTTGAAGTGTGTCCTGGTGAAAAGGTCAAATACCAAACGCTAGACCTTGAAGGAGCAAGAGCGCCAGCTCACTCTTTTAAGGAAGCCGAGAATAAGCAAAATTTCCAACCTGACAGACCGCAAAATGAAGGTGTCCGCTGGAACAAAGACCAAAAGGGGTCCAGAGACCCCAAGTGGTACAGGCCGCATCAAGAGGAAGAGCCCCATCAAAAAAGGAAGGCTTTCCAAAAGAAAAAGAAATATGGGTCCCAAGGAGACTCATATGAAAGAGGGTGGTCCCAGAGAGGACCCCCGAGCAATGCGCCAGCTCCTGCACCTCAAACTGAACAGTCTGGGGCGAGGAAAAACCCACAGAAGTTCCAGAAAAAAGGCCCTAAACCTCTGTCTTCAGAAGAGATGGAGAACATACGTCGGTTGTTAGAAAGTTTGAAAAAAACAAACAAGGAAAACAAACCTGGTGTGATGTGTAGCACTATCATTGATAGTGACTCAGAACACACAAATAACAGCAATGCCACGATTGCTGACAGTCACCAAGATACTGATGGTCAGGATGCTGACAATCAGGGTATAGACAGTCAACAAGATGTTGACTGTAAACATGACGTCATTGTTACAGAGTCCGAGAGCCCCTCATCAGAAAAAGGGGGGGAAAGCGCACTCACCAAAGACAATGACTCGTCACAGACCGATCACTCAGACCCATGTGTGACTGCACTACCAATACAGGTGAATGAAATTCACACAGACAATGGTAGACGTAACAAACGTCGAAAAAAACCTGATAGGTTCCTGTGTAACATTATCAGGAAGGGGCCCGCTAAGAAGGCTTACCTGTCAATCACTTTAGAAGGGGTCCTCACAGAAGAGGCCCTCCTGGATGGTGGGGCTGACATAACCATTATGTCTCCCACACTGTTGAAGGAGCTAAGGATAGCCGCTAGCGGGGTTGACAGGGAAATACCCCTCAAAGAATGTGCTGTAGTACTGCAGGGACTCTCAGAGACGAGAACAACCCTTACAGCTATAGCCATGGTTCATATGCAGATTGGTGAAATGACGCTATACCACCCGGTACACGTGTCCACCGTTGACTCATTCCCATTTTTGGTTGGCCAAGACTTTATAAACCGCTTCGACGCGATTATAGATTATGGTGATCAAACAATGTGGACCAGAGTGAGCCAACCACTGCCAATCGATATGCCTACACAAGGTGACACTGACTGTCTAACAGCAGGTACCGCGGAAGGCACAAAGGGGTCCTCCAACGAGAGCACAATCCCGGTAAGTGAACCTTCAGCAACAGGTGAGGCAGAAAAGGCCCAACAAGAGAGCCTCCTCTGCGAGCTGGAACAGTCAGCACCCACTGAACACTACCTACCGCGGGTAGTCAAAGGTGTTGAGATCCAAGGATCCCACGCCGATGATGCTGTTTTGTCTCCTTGGACGGAGAAATCAGCGATCAGCCAAGCTTTCTATGGAACCTTGGTTGAGAAACAGTTGGGTCTAGATATGAACAAAAAGGCTTTCCGCTTTTCGTTAGACCCCAACGATAAACAGGTAATGACCGCAATAGGGATCATTGCCCTGAAACTAATCTGGAACCAACGAGAACTGGATCACCCGTTCCTCGTGGTCCCGAACTTACCACATGCAACCTACATAGGCTCTGACATTTTGGTAAGATTAGGTGTCCGAGTGGACATCAACAACAATGTACTGTGGTCACTGGATACGGCCACAAAGGACTCTCCTGTGCTGACCACAGAGAACCTTAAGGCTGGACAGACCATTCCAGAGGTCTGCCAGATTGCTAACAGCCATAACACTGCGGTACCACCTCAGGTTATGAACAAGCCAGTGATGTGTCACATCATGAAAGGACAAGCTAGTAGCACAAAACAGGCATACTTTCAACCATCTCCTATGTTTTTCAACTTAGGACTGTCCATGGAGGCCACATGCCAAGTGACCCTCGACTGCAGAACCACGACTGTTGCTGTGTGCAACACAAGCACAGAAGAGGTACTGATCCCAAAAAACACACAGCTAGGATGGTTGATCTCTACTGATTTTCATGATTTTGAGCTAAGCATTCCATTTCTGGGAGGACTCCCAGAAAACTTGATCCCAATCAACACACGGGGCAAGTCTTGTTCACGAAACCAACACAGGCCATAGCTCTTTTCTCCCCCACTGAGTCCGACCAGGACACTGTCCGCAGGTTCGGTTTCAACAAAGGAGACAGTCTATGCCCCCAAACTTACAGTGCACTACCTGTTGACAGGTTTTACGACACTGAAGGGGACTCACTGGAGCTCCCCAAAGAACAAGAATCCCTCTCAGTTGCTTCACAGATTGACCAGGTGGTCGCCCAAGCCGACGCCCTGAAAACTGATGAAGAAAGGGACAAACTTCGCAAAGTTCTTCTAAAATATGAGAAATCATTCTCAACTGACTCGATGGATTGTGGGTTGACCACGCTCCACACAGTGAGCATCCCAACCCCGCCTAATGCTCCCCCTGCATTTGTCAGACAGTACAAGATTCCTCTGGCAGCACATCAACCTATCAGAGAAATCATTAATGACCTGTTAGAAAAAGGTATCATCCGATACTGTAACAGCACTTACTCTGCGCCTTTATGGCCGGTGTTAAAACCTAATGGTAAGTGGAGACTCACTATAGACTACAGAAAGCTAAACAAACAAGTTCCCTTATCCAGATGGCCTATGACGCAACTCCAACAGGAACTGCCCAAGGTCACCAATGGTAAGTACTTCTCGACTCTCGACGTCGCCTCTGGTTTTTGGACCATCCCTGTGCGCGCCGAGGACCAGTACAAACTAGCTTTCACTTTTGGTGGCCGTCAGTACACCTTTAACAGGTGTCCCTTTGGCTACGCTAACTCACCTGCAGAGTTCAACATCTTCTTGAACAAAGCATGTCCAGACGCCCACGAGCGTGGAACACTGATCTACGTGGACGATGTCCTTTTGAGGCAGCCAACACTGGACTCACATTTGGCTGAGATCGACCACGTTCTGAATCAGCTGACAACTGCTGGTGCTAAGATATCACTGTCAAAATGCCAATGGTGCAGAACCAAAGTGGACTACGTTGGCCTACTTGTAGGTCCTGACGGAGTACAACCACAGCTGACTCGCACCCAAGGCCTCGACAATCTCAAAGTCCCCACCAATCTCAAAGAACTACAAAGTTTTCTGGGCGTGTGTAACTACTCGAACCAGTTCATCGAAAACTATGCGGACCTTGCGAAACCACTGACTGAACTCCTTAAAAAAGACGTACCATTTGTTTGGACTGACAAACAGCAACAGGCAATGGACGCTCTTATAAACAGGATCAAGTCAGCCCCTTGTTTAGTCTACCCAGACTACAACAAAGAGTTTTACTTGGAAGTGGGCTTCTCAGCTCATTGCATAAGTGCAGGTCTGTACCAGATACACGACAGAGACAAACGTGTAGTAGCCTATGCCAGCAAAACGATGGCAGGCCCCGAGTTGAGATTCTCAGACTGTGAGAAAGCTTTACTGACCACAGTGTGGGCAGTTAAACATTTCTCCAGCTACATTGGTGGACAGAAAATCATTGTGGAAACACAACACCAGCCAGTGACCTTTCTTAACAGTGAACGCATCAGAGATGGTGTGGTGACAAACTCACGTGTTGCAACGTGGCTCATGGCGCTTCAAAGTTTTAACCTAGACATACGTTATGGTCAAAACAAGAAGTCTCATCTGGGGACGGACTTGGCAATCTGCCAGAAGTGTACACAAGATGTACCAGCCACCCAGCCGCCGGTTGAGGTAAAACCCCCAGTAACTGAAGACCCGAATCACCACTTCTTTGATGACAATATCTGCAAAGATATGACAACATTGTACGTGGATGGATCTTCATTCCTCCGCGACAAGATCTGCAGAGCAGGTGTTGGAGGGGTCCTCCTCCAAAACCGAGAGCAGATAACTTTCAGCTACAAATTAGGATCTCAGACTTCTCAGTACGCTGAGATTGCAGGAATCCTAATAGCTCTCCAGATGGTAGTAGAACGCTCCATCAAGACGCTAGTCATCTGCACTGACTCTAACTATGCTCGTTTGAGTTTCGCTTGTCACCTCGCTGTGTGGAAACAGAACGGTTTCCTAACAAGCGACAGAAAAGTGGTCAAACACAAAGAGCTTTTCATAGCGTGTGATCACTTGGTGACATCACATGACTTACAGATCTACTGGAAGAAAGTTCCGGGGCATTCTAGAGTCCCAGGCGATGACAAGCATTACAATGACATTGCAGATTCCTTAGCCAAAGAAGGAGCCGACGAAGGTCCTCTATGGTCCTTCGACCCCTCCTGGTTAATCAAGACTCTGTCAATACAACCTACGGTCAGGGTTATGGCAGTCACACGTGCCCAGGCCGCAGCCAGACCTGCTGACAACGCAGTCTCTGTACGACCCGCACTGACTGACCCAGACATCATCCAACTACAAAAGTCGGATCCTGCTATCAACTCCATGATACTGTACCTGACCGATCCGAACAAAAATAGTCCGTCTAAAGACGACCTGGATTCCGATCCAGACCTTAAGGTCCTCTATCAGCTGCGCAAACAGCTAAAACTAATCAAGGGCATCTTAACTTTTGCTCATGGACCAACGTCCTCACCTGTGTTCGTGGTTCCCCATGACCAAAGGGGGGTGATGTTAGTTCATGCCCATGATCTCCCGTCCGCAGGACACAAAGGAGATAAAGCCACGCTGACGGCATTAAAACAAATTGCCTATTGGCCTGGAATGAAAAAGGATGTCAAGGACTACATTGAAGGGTGCGTGGTCTGTGGCCAGTTTCAGCCAACCAGACCACTTCACAGAGCACCACTGCAAAGCAGAGGCATTGCATTCCCATGGTCTGACCTCCAGATCGACTGGGTTGGACCACTCACTAAGAGCTCTAGAGGAAATAAATATTTTCTCACGGTAACCTGTGCATTCACCAAATGGGTAGAATGCCTACCAGCTCCTAACGACACAGCACAAACCACTGCTATGTTGTTAATGAATCATATATTCCCATGGTCCTGACCTCCAGATCGACTGGGTTGGACCACTCACTAAGAGCTCTAGAGGAAATAAATATTTTCTCACGGTAACCTGTGCATTCACCAAATGGGTAGAATGCCTACCAGCTCCTAACGACACAGCACAAACTACTGCTATGTTGTTAATGAATCATATATTCTCAAGGTTTGGACTTCCCCTTCGGGTGAACTCAGACCAAGGTACACACTTCACAGGTGAAGTGATGAAAGAACTGTGGAAGACGCTAGGCGTCAAGGCCAACTTTCATGTCGGCTACCACCCACAGGCTTCAGGCCAAGTAGAGAGAGCAAACAGAACTGTGGTGAGTATTTTGAAGAAATACGTGGCTGCAAACCACAAGGACTGGGACGTGAAACTCCCTCTGGTCCTCATGGCCATAAGAGCCACTCCACACACACCTCTGGTCCTCATGGCCATAAGAGCCACTCCACACACATCAACTGGCATCTCTCCCTTCGAGATGATGACCGGTCGACAAATGACTCTCCCTCTACACCTGTTGTACCAACCAGGCGACGCCGCCATGGCGACAGCCTACACTACACAACAATACATGAAAGATTTGAATGTACACCTCAGAAACACTTTTGCTTTCGCCCAGAAAAACCTGGAAAAATCCGCTGAAGGACGCAAGGCGTACTATGACCAGAAGGCCTCTCACAATGAACTCCAAGTGGGAGACAGAGTCTGGTACTATACGTTCGCTCCAGCAACCGGGAAAGGAGGGTCCGAGACCGGAACTCTCGCCCGCAAACTAATGCCCAGGTGGACTGGACCTCATCTGATAACAGACAAAGTGTCCTCAGTCGTCTACGAAATCAAAATCAGCAAAGGCCGCAAAGAGCCAATTGCTAAATGGGTACATCGAAATCAGATCAAACCTTACAAGGCGTTCAATGACTCCACAAAAGACAAAGATCTCACAAACTCACCGACTTCATGGGAT
>JBBPBX010017375.1:16536-46937 GCA_038048925.1 Garcialebias charrua
ACCTTGTATTTGTTGCATCCATGTTTGTTTGTAGGGATCTTCTACTTTTAGCTGCACATCAAAGGAGCATGTGGCTTCAAACATGAAACCACATGTCATTATCATCTGTCAATCACCTGCAGAAATAATAAGTTGCACTTCAACAAAACAGCATGATTACTATCTATGAATGTATTATTCATGCGTCTGTTTGTTCCTGGCAGCACAATAAGATATGCTAAAACTGTGACCTTCATGCCGGAGCAGTAATTTCACAACAGACATCATTTGCACATGTCCATCCATCAGTCTCACAGACACTACTAACAGGATTTACGTAGTTTGAGATAAGCATCATCCCTTTTGATTATTATTATTTTTGGGTTGTTTGTCTGGTATGCTTTTCTAAATAAACAGATAATGCCAACACGCTGAGATATAAACCATTGTTCACTCAGCAGCTCTTTCTAAACAGTGATGTTGAGCCACCTGATCAGCAGCTTTTGAGCCGGTTAAAACTATGGAAAACAAACAAACAACAAAAAAAAACAAAAAAAGACATGAAAAATGATAGTAAACTCTTGAAGTGTAGAAAAACTTCTATAAAATAACTTGTTATCCTCTAGAGTCTACACCAGGGCTATTCAACTGGTGGCCAGGGGGCGAGTGACTTTAGTTCGGTTCACCGATGAGTTCATTAAAATCAAAATAAAATGTAAAAATAGTCAGAAAACATCAGTGAGCGAGACCTTTAAACAATTTGAAATGCAAAGTATTTCAGTCAGAGGTGGTCTTGTTGTGTGCCCATCTCAATTTTCAACATTTTCTCAAACATACACACCTAAGTATAGACCACCCTCCACTGCAAGCATCGACTTGTGCCCCTTTTCCACCTCTATTACTCAGCCCCAACTCTGCTCAGCCCTGCTCAGATCAGCTCTTTACACATCACATTTCCACCGCACTTCAGGACCGGTTCTGGAGGTGTATCCAGAATCCAAAATCCTGCTAATGAACTTTTAATGAACTTTTAGTTCACCAAGTGAGAGTTCTGTGATGAGTTAAACTCAAAGCAGTCTGTTCCTCAGATAAATAATATTAAATGATTATTTTTATATTTGAATGTTTCTGTTAACTTATTTATACAAGAATATTTCTGTTCAGTGCTTTGAGATTACTTTTGTTGTGACTTGGTGCTATATACATAAACTGAACTGAATTAAATCTGATGAACCAGATGCTACAAAAACGTCTATATATATATATAATTCTTTTTTTTATTTTTATTTGATGTATTTGCACTTACTGTATTTTGTGTACTTTTATTGCTCATTTTACATACGGTATGTGGTTTTGTTTCTTGTACCGGTACATATTTTATTTTAGCTTTGATTTAAAATGTAATTTTGTTTTTGTGATTTGTACATCTGTGGGTTAGAATAGTCAAACTAAAGGCTCTTCCTTAAACATATTTGAGGGAAATATTCCTGAGTTGATCCAATAATTTTGTCTTTTTATGATTTTCAGCTGAGTTAACTTTAATTAACAGATTATTTAATAAAGTCAAAGTGAAAACTGGATTTCATGATAAAGCCGGCACAGTTAATTTATTTTTATTATTCACTGATAAAAACAAACATTATTTTTAATCCATAAAATGTGTTTAAGGTCCTCCCTTCTTTTTTTTTTTGTTTTTTCAAAAATCTTTTTATTTTTTTTTTTTTATTTTTTTTTTTAAGACATACAGACAAATAACTCACAAATGCACAAAACGTTAGACCAAACCCAACGAAAACACAAAAACAACTAAAAACATTCAAGGTAACAAATATTATTCGATTACCGTGAGACAAAACTACAACAAAAATACATTCAATTTGTTATCCCAGAGATAGATGGCAAGATTTTGTCGATGAGATTTATTCATTGTCCCCATGTTAAACGTAAAGTGAAGCCCTTGTTCTCCTTAGGGCTAGACATTCAGTCCTTAGTGATTCAGTTTCATACACTTTTCAATCAAGTGAATACATTTGAACTTAATATAAAGCTAACACACTCAATGCTACTATAAGAATGAAAGCATAGACTAGCTTAATTTTACCATCAGTCATTCCTCATAAGTATTCGTATTTTCCAAAAAAATCAAAAATGTATCCCATTTTTTTAAAACACATCATATATAAAACTGATAAACTCTCAGATCAAAAATTATCTGGACTCATTTAACATCTTACCTCTTCATCAATCTGGTTTCAGGAAAAAACACAGCACAACAACTGCTTCTCTGAAGGTTCTGAATGATGTTGTTGAAGCATTGGATGCTAAGGACTATTGTGCTGCACTTTTCTTAGACCTGTCTAAAGCTTTTGACACTGTGGATCATAACATCCTGTGTCATAAGCTCTCAGAAATCGGTTTCTCTGATCACACCATCGGTTGGTTTTCTAACTATCTTTCCAATCGGAGGCAATGTGTTCAACATAACGGTACTTCTTCCAGCTATTTAACAGTTAAAAATGGTGTACCACAAGGCTCAGTTTTAGGACCCACTCTCTTTACAATCTACATAGCTAATGTAGGTCACTGCATCCCTGATGCATCCTTACATTTCTATGCTGATGATACAGTTGTTTATTGCAGAGCTAAAACAGTAGCTAAGGCTTTCCAGTTACTGCAATCCGCTTTTGACTTCATCCAGTCAGATTTGTTCCGTCTCAAACTTGTCCTAAATGCTGATAAAACAAAAGGGATGTTTTTTTCAAATAGGAAGTCGGTCCCAGCAGTTCTTCCTCTGATTTTATCTTCAAATGGTGTCCCTATTGAGTTTGTTGATTCCTATAAATATCTGGGTATCCTGATCGATTCACATCTCTCTTTTAAACTCCACGTGGAAAACCTAGTGAAGAAACTGAAAGTTAAACTGGGTTTCTTTTTCAGAAACAGATCATGTCTATCACTGAATGTTAGGAAACGCCTTGTATCTGTGACTTTCCTTCCCTCCATTGATTACGGTGACATTCTCTACATGAATGCTCCTACAAGCACCCTGCGGATGTTGGATGTTGTCTATCATGGTGCACTAAGATTCATAACTGGTTGTGATTATCGTACCCACCACTGCACCCTGTATTCACTGGTTAACTGGACATCATTAACCTCACGCAGACTCTTCCACTGGTACATTTTCATCTTTAAATCACTTCTTGGTCTGCTGCCCTCATACATCTCCTCCTACATGTCTTTGCGTGATTGCAGCTACAGTGTGCGCTCTCAGGACATGATTACCTGCAGTGTTCCGTCAGTGAGGACTGAACTTGGAAAAAGGGCCTTCTCCTATTCCGCTCCAGCTTCCTGGAATATCTTACAAAAAGATCTGAAGCTCTCAAACTTGACTTCTCTAAATGGTTTTCAGAATCTGTTGGAATCCTGGCAAAAACCAATGCAGATTTGTTCCTGTCTTTGATTCTATACGTTTACCTTATAATGTTTTGCTAGTTTTTTGATACTTTGTTAAAAAAAAAAAAAAAAAAAATTGTTTTTTTTTTTTTTCCCTCTCTTTTGTTTTCTATTGTTTATTGTTTGTTTGTTTGTTTATTGTTTAAGGAAATTCTACCATTGCTGTTCATTGTTCTTTAGTTTTAGCAGGTCGCTTTCGTAAATGAGCCCATGAGGTTCAAAAGATTTACCTGACTAAATAAAGGTTGAATGAATATACCCTTAATCATAAATGTAAGTTTCTCCAAGGCAAGAGAGCTTGATAATGTAGACATCCAAGTATTTATTTGAGGCCTAACTATAGATTTCCAGGCTCTGGCTATACTATATTTGGCCTGGACCAGACAATACATTATGGATTTTTGATCACTCTTATTTAATTGGATTTGAGTAGGGAAGATTCCTAGGATACACAACCTTGGACACGGATCAATTTTAGTACCGATAATGAGTGAAATTTTGTCCAAAACCTCCTTCCAGAATTTCTGAATCTCTGGACATTCCCAAAGACAATGAGTCAAAGTGCCTTTATCCCCACATTTGGCACATGTGTCAGGATTGTTGGGATTAAATTTATTTAGTAATGTTGGAGAAATATATGTTCTCATCAGCCATTTGTATTGGATTAATTTAAATTGAGTATTAATAGATTGCGTCTGTGCTTTCAAACAGGCCCTCTGCCATTCCTCTACTGATATATTACATTTCAAGTCCTCACACCATGCAATTCTTTTGTCTTCTGAGGAGGTCTGAGAGCTGTCCTTGATACTGTTATAAAAGCAAGATATTAGACCTTTCCTTAACTGACTGTTTGTTGCTAACTCTTCTATAGAAGTAAGAGTAGGTAATGCTATCGATTTTTGAGTACTTAAGATAAAATTTCTAACTTGCATGAACTTAAAAAAATGTTTATTTGAAATGTTGAATTTCTGTTTCAAATCTTCAAAGCCGACCATAATCCCTTTATCAAATAAATCAGCGATTTTGCGTAAACCCTTTGAATACCATGTTTTAAAACCCATATCTTTTCTACCTGGTTCAAATGACATATTGCCCCAGATCGGAGAAAACTGGGATAATATTGGTGTTTCATTTTTGAATTTATGTACATCGTACCATACTCGGATAGTGTTTTTAACAAAAGGGTTTGAAGTGTTTTTTATTAAATCTTTGCATTTCCTTGAGTATAGATATGAATTTAGGGATAAGGTAGAGGTGTTTATATTTTCTATTTTTACCCACGGCAGGATAGTTGGTGAAAACCAGCAAGATGCACTAGAAAGTTGGGAAGCCCAGTAATACCATCTGAGGTTTGGTACCCTCAGTCCTCCTCTATCATATGGAAGATAGTAATGATAAACGTACTCTAGCTCGTCTGTTATTCCAGATGAATTTATTGAAGATTTTTTGGATTTTATTAAAAAATCCATCGGGAGGATTAAGGGGAATAGCCTGAAAAAGATATAAAAATTTAGGAAGCACGTTCATTTTAAGAGTGTTTATACGGCCAATCATAGATATAGGCAAGGTAGACCATCTGTCAATTGATTCTCTTATTGAGTTAGTCACCGGCGTATAATTTGCACCAACCAGATCATCCATTTTTGGAGTAATTTTAATGCCTAAGTAAGTAAGGCTGTCTTTTGCCACCTGAAATGTGGTTAGAATTGGTGGAGTCTCTCTTTCAGCTTGATTTAAAAATAGGATGGCAGATTTTGATTCGTTAAGTTTATAACCGGAAATATAACCAAACTCATTGATAATCTTGAGTAGTTGGGGAATTGAGCAATTCAGCTTAGACAACATTAAAATAATGTCGTCGGCAAAGAGTCCAATTTTAGATTCAATATTTTTAATTTTGATACCGTGTATATTTTGATTATTCCTTATGGCAATAGCTAATGGCTCAATTGCTAGGATAAAGAGCAGGGGCGAGAGAGGACATCCTTGACGCGTGCCCCTAGCTAGATTAAATGGTTTGGATATTATATTATTAGTTATAACTGAGGCGTTGGGCTTGTTATAAATTATTTTAATCCAATTTATGAAATAACTTCCCATGCCAAATTGAGAAAGAACTCTATAGAGGTAATTATGTTCCACTCTATCGAATGCTTTTTCCGCATCGAGTGAAAGTAAAGCTGTATCGGGATGTTCATAATTTTCATGAATTATATTTAGTACGCGACGGATACCGTGATGGGCTTGCCTCCCTTTAATAAAACCATTCTGATCAGGATTAGAAAGATACGGTAAAAATTTCTCAAGCCTAATTGCTAGTACTTTGGATATTATTTTGGCATCAGAGTTTATAAGAGAGATTGGTCGGAAAGATTCACATCTAGTGTGAGGTTTCCCGGGTTTAGGTAAGACTGTTATGATCGCGTTTCTCAATGAGGGAGGTAATTCTTTAAAGTTGTAGCTTTCCGCTATCATATTATGGAGGGGCTGTAATAATTTGTTTTTAAATATTTTATACAAGTCCATAGGAATCCCATCTGGGCCGGGTGCCTTTCCTGAATTTAGTTTATCTATTGCATTTGAGAGTTCCTCTATAGTTATTGGTATATCCAGTTCTAATTTAGCTGTTTCACTAAGTGTGGGAGTGTTTATTGAATTGAGAAAGGAATTTAACGACTCTTGTGGTATGTGTCCTTTAGACGTATATAATTTTGAGTAATAATCTTTAAAAAGATCATTAATTTTTTGAGGATCGCTAGTATTATCATTTCCAGTTGTAATTTCATTTATTGCCCTCTCATTCTGTATAGCCTTAATGCGCCAGGCTAGAAGTTTCCCTGCCCTCTCTCCCCGATCGTAGTAGGATTGTTTCAATCTGAATATCTCTGATGTAGCTTTATTTGTTGATAGTTCATCATATTTTGCCCTCAATATTAGCAATTCTTTTTGTTTTTCTTTAGAACCTTTTAGATTTATCTCGAGCTCAGTCTCTTTTATTTGTTCTTCAAGTTTTACCATCTCCATAAGAGTTTTATTAACTTCGTTTTTTGTGTAGCTCATCATTTGACCTCGTATAAAAGCCTTAAATGCTTCCCATCTGATAGTTGCTATAGTCTCAGATGTATTAAAGTCAAAGTAATCATCAATATTTTTTTCAATGTATTTCAGAAATTTAGGCATTTGTAACCAGTGTGGTTTTAAACGCCAGATAGGATTACGTCTAATTGCAGTTGAGGGTGAAAATTTAAGTATGCATAATGAATGGTCGGAGATTAATATGCTATTATATGCACAATCTTTAATTCTCGCAACTAAAGAATTTGAAATTAAAAAATAATCAATACGGCTATAGCTATTATGGGTAGTTGAATGGCACGAATATTCTCTCTTTGTTGGATTCTGGATTCTCCATATGTCTCTTAAGTTAAGTTCAGACATAAAATGTTGTATAACCCGTCTACTTTTAAGGTGTGCTGAATCTAATCCTGATGATCTATAAAGATTTGGGTCTAAAGTACAGTTAAAGTCTCCAGCACAGACTACATCCTAATGCAAAGCTGTAATAGAAAGAAACAAATTATTATAAAAGTCAGGATCGTCTACATTGGGACCATATAGGTTAACCAAAACAAAGTTTTGGTTCATCAGTGAAGCTTGGATTATTATGAATCTCCCAGCAGGGTCTGTGATAACTTTTTTTATACCAATAGGTAAAGATTTATAAATCAAAATTGCTACTCCCCTAGCATGTGGAGCAAATGAGCTTGACAAAACTTGACCTGGCCATCTTCTTCTTAGTTTAACAATTTCGTTTGCAAGTGTGTTTCTTGTAAAAAACCCCACTTTGGGCTGATATTGTTTAAGTCTATTCATTACTTTTTTGAGTTATATCAGTTTCCTAAGGCCTCTTACGTTCCAGGAGATCACATCAACAATGGATTCAGTACTCATTCATTTAATGTCCATATATCAGCACTTTTTGTTTTTTGTCTCGGCTGTTGAAATTTGCAATTTGCAATTTGAAAAACATAGTACCTGAAAACATTGAACATTTACAAACATAAACACAAAACACTTTCCTGAGATTCCCCCCCAGTGGGGATCTCCGGCACCCCATCCCCTCTTTGTTGTGACTTGGCTAAACTACTGATCCTAGAACAGGAGCAGATAGACGTCCACTGAACAACTCCACCCACCACCTTAAACTATGAACCCCGACCATGTTGTATATAAATTATACCCCACTGCTCTAATGGGGAAACTTGGTCCAAAAATAAATAAAGAAACAAAGAGAGAAGAAAAAAAAAAATAATAATAATAATAATAATAATAAATAAATAAAATAATAATAATAATAATAATAATAATAAAATAATAATAAATAAGATAAATATATATATAAATATATATATATATAAAATGTTTAAATAAAAATAAATAAATAAATAAGAAAAGAAAAAAAAATCAATAATAATATACATATACACATACATACATATATATATATATATACATATGTACATATATACATATATACACACATACACATACATACATACATACATACATACATACAAACATGAAACATATGTATTGTATAAAAAAAACGATCACATAGAATATTAATCCTAATTAAGTGTATTTGGCGCCCTCTAGCTTTTAGTATGGTTACTCGTCCGTTTGTTGTCTTGTTTTCCTTATAAACTCCTCCACCTCCGTTGGTGTGTGAAAGAGAAAGCGATTACCTTGGTGGAAGATCCTCATCTTTGCTAGAAAAATCAGTCCAAAGTTTATTTTCAGCTCACGGAGTTGTTGTTTCACCCGGTCGAATTGTTTCCGTTGTTTCACCACCTCAGCGGACAGGTCCGGAAAGAACATCACATGACAGCCTTTGCACATCACCTTTCCCTTCAGACGTGCTGCGTTCATCACTCTCATCTTGTCCTGGTAGTAATCAGTTATTAACAAAAATTAAACTCAGAAAAACTAATTCAGGTAACAATTTTTTTAGGGGTTTATGTAGTTAAAGGCTCAGTATGCAGCTTTTTAACACGCTGGCACTTAGAAACATTTTGATCAGAGACACGTTTCTGGTCCCTCCTCACTCAGAGTCATACACTATATGACTCAGCTCCACCTCACTCGCGCTGCAGCCTGGAATGCTCCGCCTCCTCTACATGTCCCGTTTCTGCGCTGCAATGTTCTGTGATTATGTGTTAATAAAACCTTCTAAAAAATAAAATAAAAACATGGACCACTGGTCCAGCAAAACAAAAACACCCTGAAACCTGCAAAGCTTCACACAGCCACGTTGGACATGATTTAATTCGCTCGTGACAAATTGATCCACTTCCTCATATCTGTCAGTGCAGGTCTGGAGGGGAGGAAGCGATCACTTGACTTTTGGCAAAAAAAAACAAAATAAATGTTCAGAGCAGGGATGAAGAAAAGATATTTAATACTTTTGTGTCACATACAAAACAGTTTTGCATCGCTTTGAAATTATTTCAACAAGATAATAATAATAATAATAATGAATTCAATTTATAACGCACTTTTCATTAATGAAAATCTCAAATCTCAAACAAGAACCTGCGCGTCCGCTGCGGGGCTCGCTGCGGGGCTCGCTGCGGGGCTCGCTGCAGGCTGACAGGTGGGGGCGTGGGTTGGGGAGGGGGGGCGTGGGTTAGGGGGTGAAAAGTAAGAAGCTCTGTTTTTATTGGCTGGTAGTAAACTCTGTTTTTATTGGCTGGTTAACCGCGGGGCGCTCTTGGCTTTTTATAAATGCTTTTATTACCACCGGGAGACGCCAGAGGACTATAGTTTTTTTGAGAGATTACATGTCAAAGATCAATGTATCAGGAGATAAGGGCAGAGTGAAGAAACATGTTTACAAAATAAACTACATACCCCAGCTTTAAATTTGAATGAAATTCAGCTCGCGCTGAGGTTGTTGTTAGAACGAGTCCCGCCCCTGCTGCAAACAACGAATCAAATGATGAGCAGTACATGACGTCAAACTGGGCCCGGGAGCTCGGCCCGATCAGAACCACGTCTTGGCGGGTTCCATAACGAGGGCGGATCCCGGGCGGAAAAGGAAAATGCGAACATGATGAACCCGGGTTAGAAGGCGGGGCGGGGGCGCAATGCGAAAACAGCTTGTGAGAGGGTGCTATTTATAAGACTGAGCTGAATACAGCAGCTCATACTGAAGGTTCCGGCAGAGCTCAGCGTACGGCCTGTACGCCGCTCTACGCGCGCAGTCTGTGCGCACGCGTTCACTGGCACAGCTCTGCTTTCGTTCTCGCGTTAAATGCTCGCGTTTTCGCTCCAAATTCTTGTTGTAATTTGAGCAGCTGCGCGCAGAGCGTTTCCCTATGGGAC
This sequence comes from Garcialebias charrua, assembly GCA_038048925.1. Taxonomy (NCBI): domain Eukaryota; kingdom Metazoa; phylum Chordata; class Actinopteri; order Cyprinodontiformes; family Rivulidae; genus Garcialebias; species Garcialebias charrua. The sequence continues at coordinate 26,356 of JBBPBX010017375.1, forward strand.
AAACTGAGGTCGCTGATTGGTCATTTGCTGACACGCCTACTGAATTGATTGACAGGTCGAGTGGGAGACAAAAAAAAAGACATGAGCTGGCTGGCTGCAGCCGCTGCGGTGTTTCTAAACTTTATATGTTAATAAAAAGTTCTAAAAAATAAAAATAAAGACAGGGAGCCCTGGTCCTGCAGCCCACAGCCCACCAGGAAATATTTAGAACATCGCACAGCCAGGTAGGACATGAGTTATTATTCGCTCGTGACAAATTCATTCATTTCAGTCATGGAGTTAACAGAGGAGGAAGCGATAACTTGACTTTTGGCAGAAAAACAAAGAAATGTCCAGAATCCAGATCAGCGATGAATAAGGGGAATTTAATTCATTTGTGTAACAGACAAACCAGTACGGCGCCGGGCAGTTTATTGTGAGACAACGCACATCACATACGCGGTCGTAAAATTTGAGCTTTGCGCGTTCATGCCCTGCGGGGCTACGCTTGTGCCTCTGTGTACGTACGGCGTAGTGCGGCGTACTGCCTTGCGCTGAGCTCTGCCGAGGCCTTGAGGAAGTCTTTCGGACGAAAGACGAAACTTTTCTACTTTTTTTGTTTTGTTTTTTTGAATGTCCAGAGGACCAGACTTAGCTTTATTAGAAAGATCTGGCACTTTTTTTTTCTTTAATGTCGGATGCTCTTCCTAACACAAACCTGGGCTCACAGCTTCTGGATTACAAAATCTGGGCTCTAACCACCGAGCTAGCACAGCCTATTTTTACTCGGTGGTGTACAAAGTCCAAATGGTCTAACCTCCTCACATCATACCTATCTCTTACATACAGAATCTGCTCTCCCCTCACTCCCTCTGATTTCTCTCCTCAGATCTTTATTTCAGTCCCAGACTTTGAGTTTCCTGTCCGTTTGCCAGCACTTTCTGTGGCTCTGCAGTTTTCTCATATCCGGCTGCTGAACTTCATCACAGAAGTTCACGCTGCTATTAAAATGCAACCAGATCTCATCAAGGTCCAAAGCGGCAAGCAAACAGTTTGGTATCTTTATTAGTTTCACTTTTGTTTAAGTTGAGAGACGTTTTTTTTTTTTGGTCTTTTTTATCTGGACCCCGAAGAACCCTGAAGAACTCAAGCTCATCGTATAAATCTATGCAGTACTCTTAATTACTTTTCCTCACAATTCCTTAAAACATTTTCAGAAGGCAGCCTCCCTTCCCTTTCCATCACTTTTCCCCTTGCTTTATGACTTTGTTGAAAGCAGAGAAATAATATATGCATTTGGCTTGTTATTATTAATAATTGGGATTCAGCACAGCATGTACATTTCAGAACATCTCTGTTGACATCCGACATCTCCAACATTTCAGGGAAAAGGGAAGACGTGGTGTGCTCCATTGCATTTATTTGTAGCTGCCCTGAGACTTCTGTAAGCCACACACATCTGTACTTGTCTTAATATATCAAAAAGCAATCATGAAGGAAAAAGAAGGTGAACACTCTAAAAGGGCTCCCCAGATTGTTTTACTTTTTTCCGAAAAGCATGAGCCAAAATGAAATTTTCTGGAATATGATTTAATTTCTTATAAATGCAATAGGGCACCGTGTCTCAGTTGGTAGAGCTGTTGACTCTCAGTGAGAAGATCGCTGGGTCGAATACCAGCTGGGGGCCTTTCTGGGTGGCGTTTGCATGTTTGCTCCGTGCATGCGTGGGATTTCCTGTTTTCCTTCTACAGACAAAAAACATGCATGTTAGTCTGATTGGTAACTCTAAATTGTCCCTATGTGTGAGTGAGAGCGTGAATGGATGTTTTTCTGGTTTGTCTCTATGTGTCCCTGTGATGGACTGGAGACCTGTCCAGGTGTCCCCTGCCTCTCGCACAGTGATTGCTGGATGGCACCAGTGACCCCCGCGACCTGGAAAGGAAGAAGCGGGCAGAAGTTAACGGATGCATTGTTGCATATGCAAAAGGTGTTACTTAACCATCTTATTTTACACTTTTTTAATCCGTCACTGATCAAATTATTTAGAAAATAATATCAAGGTTCATGCTCAATAATTATTGTAGAAAATCCAACAATGTTCAGTCAGGTAATCTGGACAGTTTCTTTCTTCTTCTTCTTTTTTAGAGACGTTTTGCCTTCCATCCAAAGGGCTTCATCAGTCTGAGAAGTCACAAACAAACTGCTTTCCCAACTAAAGCCCCCAGTATACTGTTCTTTGTGCCCAGCGCTGCTGGACTGGCGTGAGCTGCGCGCAGGCAGTTCATATTATACTCTGTGCAAGCGCAGCTCTCTGGAGTGCAGGCTACAGGACAAATTGAGGTCGCTGATTGGTCATTAGCTGACACGCGAGGCAGTTTATCAACGTGCGCGCGTAGGCGTAGTAAAATTTGAGCTTGGCGCGTTCACGCCCGCGATCAAAGGCTTTTGCCGCGGCGCTCCCACGGCGCCGAGCGGCGTGAGGCAAAAGAAACAGGTATATTGGGGCCTTAAGCAGTACACTCCACTGGTTGGTCCACTGTCAGACGGAGGGCAAAATGTCTCTCAGCAACAAAAAAAAAAAAAAGGAACTGTCCATATGACCTGACTGAACGTGTTGGATTAGAAAGTACAGTAGTCTCTTGTTTATCGCAGTGGATCCGTACCCTGAAGCTATGAATAATATGAATGATGAGTGAAAAACTGCGATGTAGGGATAGTAGTACAAGTAATAAATAGTAGTTTATTTTTGTGTGTGTATATATATATATATATACAGTATATATACAGTATATATACAATATATATACACATACTGTTTCTTAAGGTGTTTTCAACCCTTCCCACACTCTTGCAATATTCCAAACAATTGCCCTCATGCACGAACCGTTCGTACGCACAGATTTGTTCTTAAACTGTGCGTACGAGTGATTTAGGATCATTTGTGGCATTCAACAATGTTTTCGTATCCTAAGATTTTTTTCAGATACGAACAAAATTTACGAGTGGTCCGGACCTGTCGTATATTTTAGGAGCGTCAGTCTGCTGTCATCCAGACGGAATTTCCCCACTAATAACTTCATATTTCGTTATTTAGAAAATATTTTGGGTTTAAAAAAATCACGCACCATAATTATTCTTGACAATAGGTTATTCTGTTTGAATTAGAATTATAATTTTAAGTTTAATTTGTCTGGTGTGTCGCGCAGGCTTCAGTGAGTCGTGCGCTCCCCTTGGTCATCAAAGCCGCTCCTCATATTAACACCCAGGTACATAAAATTCCCATACACCGCCGCAGAACAAGTACGAATTAAGACTGATCTTGTGCCAAACACCATCGGAGCAATTGATTATTATATCTGATTCGAAATATAACCTGCAGAATGTGGTTGCGCGATGACCAGGAGGAGCGCGCATGACTCATTTGTGCTGCAAAACATGTTGGCACGCGTCTTGCGCAGCATGGCATTTATTGTCCATCCATCTCGGTAACGCAGACTATTCCTTGACCACCTCCTGTCCGTGCTGCGGCGAGACGTTTGTTTGAAGCCATTTTCAGATCAAACCATTTATTCTTGATTTCTGATACTGTACGACCCACGGGAGACACAACATATGCACTACAATATTAATATGAAGTTAACTGTAGTTTCGAGACATTTTAAAATGCTTCTGTTCAAAAACACATCCGACACTTGCGGGGGGGTGGGGGGGTAGCGGTGCAGCTCTTCTGAATAAGTGAAACTATAATGTAACACAGTTGTTTACACTAAAATTAAAAATATTTGACCATCCGACACTTGCGGGGGGGGGGGGGTAGCGGTGCGCCACAGCGCGACTGAGAGCAGAACTTCAATCTCCGAACGCGTGAAGTTCTTCTTTTTACTTCTTGATTTTGAATGAATGGACACTTCCTGCTGTCAAAAGGCAGGAAACGTGGCCTTATATGGTGTTTTGAGGGGTGGGAATTATGTAAATGACCTCTCCGCGAGCACGCGCAGGTGGATAGAACAGGTGGGATTCATTAAATTTACGCAGCTCGTTTACACACTTTTCCTGTGGATAGAAGAGTTTGTTGAATCTGACGTGGCATGTTCGTACGAACGCTTCTTACAAACAAAAGTAGGAGAAATTTAGGATAAAAATACAAACATGTTCGTGCATGAGGGCCAATGTTTCTAGATTTTCTAAAAGAGCGCAGAATGTTGTGATTTCCCTCTCTGTGCCTCAGCTACTCTCAGCCACCTGCAAGCGCTCTTGGCCACACCCACTTCTCCATTCTGCACAGCTAACAGCTGATCAGCTGTTCAGCTGCAGGAGGAAGCTTATCCTGCAGTGTGGGCTGTGGTAAAGGAAGAAGCTTTTTCTGCAACTGTGGACTGCACAAATGTGCAACAGGTGCTAAATAATTTAAAATAATTCATTTAAAATAAAAATCCCATGCCGATCATGCACCCCATCCATCAATCAGCCAATTGTGTCATGTCCAATCTTATTTTGAAAAACTGTGATAGAGCGAGTCCGTGAAAAACGAATCGTGAAGTAGCGAGGGACTACTGTATACTTTTTGATGAAGACAAATGTCAGTTGATTCAGTTTTAATACTTCATCACTTTACAATTCAATTATTGTTTATATAAAATGACAAATGTGTCATCCTCAGCTGTTATAGTTTAACTATTTTTAGAATTGTATTTGTTTCTTCCAGTATTTTATCCTCTTTAGGCACATTTGTATGCCATTGGGATCACTCCTCCCAAGAACCTCTTAAAACAACTTTCCTTTTTTTTTGAGAAAGATAATTCAAAACATTTGCAAGAGTCTCACTCGTCTCCTTCTGGTAAAGAACATCTCCACATCTGTTTTGATCTTTGCTTATGACACTCACACAAATGTGCTTTAAAAGTATTTGGTTGGGATTGATAAAACACAAAATGGTGCATACAGACAGACAAGACAGTCTATAAATGCTCAAATGTTAAATCAATTGATGCAGATTTGAGCATAGTTGCATCAGGAAGGGCAATCGGTGTAAAACAGTTACCAAATCAATCATGTGAATTTTGTTCACTGTGGTGAACCCTCCTGAAGGTAGTTGCCAATAAAGATTAGGAAGAAGAACAGCTCAAGCCTTTAACCATGTCGTTTATTGCAGGCCTATGTTTATGACATCCGTAGCAGCACCTACCTTCACAAACTTCAGAGACACTCAGACACAGTGCTCAGCGTGGCCTTCAATCCTGCTATGCCAGAGGTAAGAAGCTTCCTACTGATTTTTTTGTTTTGTTTTGCCATTTAAATAAGATATAACTGTTTTACTTTTTCGTAACCTACTTAAGTAGAGTAATTTATGTGCTTATTTATTCCTTTAGTAGCACACAAAAAGGCAGAAGTGAAGGAACATTTACAAACCGGATTCCAAAAAAGGTGGGACACTAAACAAATTGTGAATAAAAACTGAATGCAATGATGTGGAGATGGCAAATGTCAATATTTTATTCATAATAGAACATAGATGACAGATCAAAAGTTTAATCTGAGTAAATGTAAAATTTTAAAGGAAAAATATGTTGATTCAAAATTTCACAGTGTCAACAAATCCCAAAAAAGTTGGGACAAGTAGCAATAAGTGGCTGGAAAAAGGAAATTGAGCATATAACGAACAGCTGGAAGACCAATTAACACTAATTAGGTCAATTGACAACATGATTGGGTATAAAAAGAGCTTCTCAGAGTGTCAGTGTCTCTCAGAAGCCAAGATGGTAAGAGGATCACCAATTCCACCATTGTTGCACAGAAAGATAGTGCAGCAATACCAGAATGGTGTTACCCAGCGTAAAATAGCAAAGACTTTTAAGTTATCATCATCAACCGTGCATAACATCATCAAAAGATTCAGAGAATCTGGAACAATCGCTGTGCGTAAGGGTCAAGGCCGTAAAACTCTACTGGATGCTCGTGATCTCCGGGCCCTTAAACGTCACTGCACCTCAAACAGGAATGCCACTGTCAAGGAAATAACAGAATGGGCTCAGGAATACTTCCAGAAAGCATTGTCAGTGAACACAATCCACCGTGCCATCCCCGTTGCCAGCTGAAACTCTACAGTGCAAAGAGGAAGCCATTTCTAAGCAAGCTCCACAAGCTCAGACGTTTGCACTGGGCCAGGGGTCATTTAAAATGGAGTGTGGCAAAATGGAAGACTGTTCTGTGTCAGATGAGTCACGATTTGAAGTTCTTTATGGAACACTGGGACGCCATGTCATCCGGACCAGAGAGGACAAGGATAGCCCAAGTTGTTATCAACGCTCCGTTCAGAAGCCTGCATCACTGATGGTATGGGGTTGCATGAGCGCTTGTGGCATGGGCAGCTTGCATGTCTGGAAAGGCACCATTAATGCAGAGAACTATGTTCAGGTTCTAGAACAACATATGCTCCATCTAGACGTCATCTCTTTCAGGGAAGACCCTGCATTTTTCAACAAGATATGGTAAAATGGTAAATGGAGCTTATTTATACTGTATAGCGCTTTCCAGCCCCCTCTGAGGAGCCCCAAAGCGCTTTACAATACCAGCCATGCACCCATTCATTCAGACATTCATACACCGGTAGTGGTAGCCTGCCTTGCAAGGCGCCATCCAGACCTACCGGGAGCAACTCGGGGTTAAGTGTCTTGCCCAGGGACACAACGACACATGGTGGGCGGACGCGGGATTCGAACCTCCAACCTTCCGATCGGGGATCGACTGCCATTACCACTGTGCCACGGTCGCCCCCTAAGATAATGCCAGACCACATTCTGCAGCAATCACAACATCATGTCTACGTAGGAGAAGGATCCGGTACTGAAATGTCCAGCCTGCAGTCCAGATGTTTCACCTATAGAGAACATTTGGTGCATCATAAAGAGGAAGGTGCAACAAAGAAGGCCCAAGACGATTGAACAGTTAGAGGCCTGTATTAGACATGAATGGGAGAACATTCCTATTTCTAAACTTGAGAAACTGGTCTCCTCTGTCCCCAGACGTCTGTTGAGTGTTGTAAGAAGAAGGGGGGATGCCACACAGTGGTAAAAATGGACTTGTCCCAACTTTTTTGGGATTTGTTGACGCCATGAAATTTTGAAACAACATATTTTTCCCTTAAAATGAAACATTCTCTCAGTTTAAACTTTTGATCTGTGATTTGTGTTCTATTCTGAATAAAATATTAGATGTTGGCACCTCCACATCATTGCATTCAGTTTTTATTCACAATTTGTTTAGTGTCCCAACTTTTTTTGAATCCGCTTTGTATTTTCGAGAACTTCCCACTTCTTAGGAATCAAAGATAACACGAACTTGTGGGACAAAACCCAACGAATTCAGTCAGGTCATCTAGACGGTTTCTTTTTTTGTTGAGATGTTTCATCCTTCGGCCAAAGGACTTCATTAATCCGAGTCCCACAAGCAGCACACCCACATAGTGGATCAACCAGTTTGCTGGTGATAAGATGGTTTCTGGGGTCTGCCCTCTTCCCCATCAACTCCTCTCAGGCAGCCACAGCCAAAGTGGTTCAAAACATCAAAGTTCATGCTTAATGATCCAGGTAGACAATCCAACAAAGTTCAGTCAGGTCATCTGGACGGTTTATTTTTTTGTTGAGACATTTCGTCCTTCATCCAAAGGACTTAATCAGGATTCTGTTTTGAACCACTTTGGCTGTGGTTGCCTCAGAGGAGTCTACAGGGGAGAGGGTGGGCCCCAGAAACCATCTTATCACCAGCAAACTGGTTGATCCATGTGGGTGTACTGCTCGTGGGATTCAGTTTGTTGTGGCTCCTCGGACTGAGGAAATCCTTTGGATGAAGGAAGAAACCTCTCAACAAAAACAGAAACTGTCCAGATGACTTGACTGAACATTGTTGGATTTTTTTTTTACCTGGATTATTGAGCATGAACTTTGATGTTTTGGGAAATAAGTTGCTTTACTTTTTTCCCCACTCACCATAGTCTGGATAATGTTACTAACTTTCATTTATGTTTAATTATTATGTTCAGCATGTACACAAAAAGTGATCAGCTACTTGAACTGTAAATTTATTCTGAACTGAACTCTTTGGAAATATTATCACTAAAGTTTGCCTGATCCAACAAGCATGCAGCCATGCTTCTTTACCATACCCCTCCATCACAGAATGGGTCTGGACAAACAGTAGCTCCTGGTGTGAATGCCCTGAGACTGGGGGATAGGACTAAAGTCCAAGAGGTGAAATGTGTTTGGGGCCAAGTGTTAAACAGAAAGAATGATGTCCTGAGGCTGAGGTCACATATCTGGGCTCAGTAAGACTATCCTCTCAATTTAAAGTGTTTGGACTTTCAAGACAGTGATGTAAAAGAACTTCTATCAGAGTCTTTAGTACAATTCATTGTAAGAAATAAGACTACTGTACATACATAAATAAATAAATAAATAAATGTCACATTTTTGTCATCTGTGTATGTTTCCCATACAAGACGAAATTCGTCTCTGCATTTAACCCAACCACCACCAGGTGGTGCAGTGGGCAGCCATAGAAAGCGCTCGGGGAGCTGGGGAAATAGGTGTGCACTCATACACCCCAAGGTGTGTAGTGGCCGGGGTTCGAACCTGGGTCCTTCGGGTCCCAAGTCGGAAGCCCTGCCTCTACACCATCTTGGCCCCATCATAAAATAACCTCAGCATGTAAGTATTTCTAAAAAGCATACAGTATGACAGTGTGGATGCTTTTTCTCTGTTTTTAAGTGCAGGATTCTGTATGGCCTGCTTCAACGTTCCTTGTTATTTTGTTTTCGACACCAGATTGTGCATCAGCACATAGAATTGCTGATTGTCAGCTTGAAAATATCAGAAATGGGATGCAGATGCCTCTATTGGTGCTTAACTTAACCTGGACTTGAGAAGCCATGTCCTCAAAATCCTGGTCTTTTTACACAAATTAAAAACACTACAAGCATTATGAAATGTATGAACTTTTCTCTTCCAACAAGTATCACTGTGTGCCTTCAGCTGTATTAACTATTTTAATGGCTAGTCAGGTCATCTGGACTGTTTCTTTTTTTTTTGCTGGAACGTTTCATCCTTCATCCAAATAACTTCCTCAGTCCAAGAAGCCCAAAAACAGCATACTCCATAGTGGGAAAAAAAAATAGAATCAGTTTTGTTTGGTGGCTTCGCAGATTGAGGAAGTCCTTTATTTTTATTTTTTTAAATATAATTTATTCATTTCAAATTTAAGACAAAAGAACAAATTTTTTTTACAGAATTATATAGAAAAATAAAGAACATATTTAAAATGAAAGGAGATAGAAGATAATCTTATTATTTCTGCCCCTTTAAAAAAAAAACATTTAAACAATCGTTTCAAGCAAAATTTATCCATAAACCATATTTATAACTCATAATAATATAACAAATTTATAGAGATTTTAAATATATAACATTCACACATAACTTTTCAACAAACTATTCTTAATCATTTTCTTAAATACAGATATTGACTGTGCAACTTTAACATCATATTCCAATCCATTCCATATACCAATTCCATGTATTAAAGTAAAACAACCCTTTAAACTGGTTCTTTATTGTGGTTTAACAAAAATATCTGTACCCTTTAAATTATAACAACTTGTCCTCTTTGCTAAAAGCTTTTGAATATTTGAAGGTAGAGTGTTATTTTGTGCTTTATACATTAGTAAAAAAAACATTATATTCCACCAAATCATAAAATCCCAATAACTTCAATTTATAAAACAATACACCAGATGGATGATGATAATGCGTTCTAGTTATTATCCATAAGGCTCTTTTCTGTAAAACAAAAATAGGTTTCGTTGTAGTTTTGCATGCTGTACCCAAGATTTCAACACAATAAATTAAATGTGGTAGTATGATTGTATTATACAGCAAAAACAAAGCTTTATCATTAAGTCCTTTACCTTATATAGTACTGCAATGGATTTGGATATTTTAATTTTAACGGAATTCATGTGTTGCTTCCATGACAATCTATCATCAATAATTACACCCAAGAATTTAATTTATTTTACTCTACATATTTCGACCCCGTCGATTCTGAAAGGAACTTCAGTACTGTAGTTATCTTTTTATTACTGAAAATCATAAAATTAGTTTTTTTGATATTTAGTGATAACATTTAAATTAAACCAATTTTGTTTAACAAATTCCTTCTTCATCAATTCCAACATTTGCTCCAAGTTATTACCAGAATAAAAGAATGTAGTGTCGTCAGCAAAAAGAACACATTTAAGGATACACTAAACATCCACTAAATCATTAATATACAAAATAAACAACCAAGCAAAGATCCCTGCGGTACACCACATGATGTATCACAAAGGCTAGATCTTATTTCATTCATTTGTACAAATTGTTTTCTATCCTGTAAATAACTACTGTATGTAACCACTGCAGAGCCGGTCCTCTGATGCCATATTTATCCAAATTTTCAAGTAGTATTGTGTGATCAATCGTGTCAAATGCCTTTTTTAGATCAACAAACACACTTACACAATATTGCTTTTGATCTACTGCCGTGAATGTGTTCCATCTTCTTCTTCTTTTGGCTTTTCCCTTTTCAGGGGTCGCCACAGCGAGTCATCCTCCTCCACCTCACTCTGTCCTCTGCATCCTCTGTCCTCACTCCAACTACCTTCATGTCCTCTCTAACTGCATCCATATATCTCCTCTTTGGCCTCCCTCTTTGTCTTTTTCCTGGCAGCTGCATTTCTAACATCCTTCTACCAATATACCCACTGTCCCTCCTCTGGACATGTCCAAACCATCTCAGTCTGGCCTCCCTAACTTTATCTCCCAGTTGTTCAACATGTGCTGTACCTCTGATGATCTCATTCCTGATCTTATCCATCCTTGTCACTCCTAAGGAGAACCTCAGCATCTTCATTTCTGCCACTTCCAGTTCTTTCTCCTGTCTTTTTGTCCATGTCTCTGTCTCCAGACCATACAACATAGCTGGTCTCACCACTGTCTTGTAAACTTTTCCTTTGACCTTTGCTGACACCTTTTTGTCACAAATCACTCCTGAAACTTTTCTCCATCCACTCCATCCTGCCTGGACTCTCTTCTTCACCTCTTTACCACATTCCCCATTTTCCTGGACAGTGGACCCCAAGTACTTGAAGTCCTGCACCTTTGTGACCTCTGCTCCTTGTAGCCTCACTGTTCCACTGGCCTCCCTCTCATTCACACACATGTACTCTGTCTTACTACGGCTGACTTTCATTCCTCTTCTTTCAAGTGCATACCTCCACCTCTCCAAGTTCTCTTCCACCTGTTCCCTGTTCTCACCACATATCACAATGTCATCTGCAAACATCATAGTCCATGGGGATTCCTGCCTGACCTCATCTGTTAGTCGGTCCATCACCAGAGCAAACAAGAAGGGGCTCAGAGCCGATCCTTGATGCAATCCCACCTCCACCTTGAAGCTATCTGTCACTCCTACAGCACATCTCACCACTGTCCTGCTGTCCTTCATACATGTCCTGTACCAGTCTAACATACTTTTCTGCCACTCCAGATTTCCTCATGCAATACCACACCTCCTCTCTTGGCACCCTGTCATATGCTTTTTCTAAATCCACAAACACACAATGGAGTTCTTTCTGACCCTCTCTGTACTTCTCTATCAACATCCTCAAAGCAAAGATGGCATCTGTGGTGCTCTTTCTTGGCATGAAACCATACTGCTGCTCACAGATAGTCACCTCTTGTCTAAGCCTTCCTTCCACAACTCTCTCCCAGATCTTCATTGTGTGGCTCATCAACTTAATTCCCCTGTAGTTGCTACAACTCTGTACATCACCCTTGTTCTTAAAAATGGGAACCAGCACACTTCTTCTCCATTCTTCAGGCATTTTCTCACCCTCAAATATTCCATTAAATATTTGAGTCTTCCCCAGGTCGGGGAGGAGGTCCTGCCCCAAGTGGAGGAGTTTAAGTATCTCGGGGTCTTGTTCACGAATGAGGGAAAACTGGAGCGTGAGATCGATAGGCGGATAGGTGCAGCGTCCGCAGTGAAGCGGGCGCTGTACCGGTCTGTCGTGGTGAAGAGAGAGCTGAGTCAAAAGGCAAAGCTCTCAATTTACCGATCGATCTACGTTCCCACCCTCATCTATGGTCATGAGCTTTGGGTTGTGACCGAAAGAACAAGATCTCGGATACAAGCGGCTGAAATGAGTTTTCTCCGCAGGGTGGCTGGACTCTCCCTTAGAGATAGGGTGAGAAGCTCAGTCATCCGGGAGGGACTCGGAGTAGAGCCGCTGCTTCTCCACATCGAGAGGAGCCAGTTGAGGTGGCTCGGGCATCTGGTTAGGATGCCTCCTGTAGTTGTTGTATTGACATTTGTCACCATTCTTATAAAGTGGAACCACTTTTGCTATTTTCATTCTGTTTGGAAAAATTCTCGTTGAGAACGACAAATTACAAATATATGTAAATGGCTCTATAACATGACTTATTATTTCTTTTACGACCATCATGTCCATATCTTCACAGTCTTTAGATCTTTTGTTAGTAAATTTTTTAACTATCATCATTATTTCTTCATTGTCAGTTTCTCTCAGAAACATACTGTTTACAAGACTATTTATTAAGTGACTCACATTTCTATCAACTTTTGGTATTTTTTTCTGCAAGGTTTGATCCTACATTTACGAAATAATTATTAAATCCATTAACGATTCCGTTTTCATCATGGATTTCTAGATTATCCTCAATGAAATATTTAGAAATACCACAACCAACCTTATTTTTATTCAAAACACTATTCTTTACTTGCCATGTTGCCCTCATATCACCTCTTTTTCGTTTAATAATTTACTGTAATATTCCCTCTTTTGTTTTCTTATTATCGCCACTAATTTGTTTTTATACTTTTTATATTTATATTCTGTATCACTCGTTCTAGATTTCAGGAAACATGAGTACAGATTATTATTATTATTGCATGCGTTTCTCAATCCATTAGTCATCCATGGTGGATCAACATTTTTCTTGTTTGTTTACTCTTTGTTAGCACACAATTCTTATTGTACAAAACTTCCAGTATATTCATAAATTCTTCATATTTACATAGTTCTCATAAACACCTTCCCAATTCTGTTCATCCAAGTCATTTTTTAATCTATCTAATGCTTTTTTTGATGTGTTTATTAATTTATTTTTATTTCTAGGAATTTTCTTATCAATGTCATCATTTATATAAGTTATGAAAATTGGTAAATGATCACTTATATCTGTCATCAAAATACCACTTGTCACAACGCCATTTATGGTATTCGTAAAAAGTTATCAATTATAGTAGCACTGTGAGATGTAATTCTTGTTGGGTTGTTAATTAATGGGAAAAAACTCAAACTATACATTGAATCTGTAAATATATTGAGGTTATTTGAATCAGTTGTGTTTCCAAGATCAATATTAAAATCTCCACATAAAAAAAAAAATAAAAAAAACATTTTTGTTACAGCTCTTAACTAGTAATTCATTTAGTTTATCTGTGAATAATTCTATTCTTGATCCTGGTGATCCTATTCTTTTGATGAAGGACGAAACACCGCAGTAAAAAAAAAAAAAAAGAAAGAAAGAAAGAAACCATCCAAATGACCTGACTGAACATTGTGAATTTAATACCTGGATTATTGAACATGAACTTAGGTGTTTTGCACCACTTTGGCATGACTGTTTCAGAGAAGTGGACGAGGGAGAGGGCAGGCCTGGAGGAACGGGCGGGCCCCAGAGGCCATCTTAGCATCACCAAACTGTTTTTTGTTGTTGTTTATTTTGTTTTGTTTTTTTCACAATAAAGTTTGCTGTTTGTGGAAATCCGTTTTGTTTGGTGGCTTCTCAGATTGAGGAAGTCCTTTGGATGAAAGATGAAACATCTCAGCAAAAAATGCAGAAACTGTCCAGACGACCTGACTGACCTTTGTTGTATTTTATACCTAGATTGTTGAGCATGAACTCTGGTATTTTAATGGTTATTTTCTCACACTTAATCTTGGCTATTATTTGTTTTCATAGCATATTTGTGAATACAAACCAAATGCATTTAGCATTTTGACACTACATTTACACTACACTACTTTTTAATGCATTTTGTTCTCCTTGAACATGATAATTTTGTTTAAATCTCAAACTCTCACTTATGCCGGGTACCCACCAAAAAACGCTCTTGCCGCACCCTTTTGGCCGCTTGTCACCAGATCCTCCTCTTCGCTACATCTCCATGTACCCTCTGCCCGCCTCTCCACCATGGGGAGCAGGGCCTTCACCTGCTCTGCCCCTCACCTCTGGAACGCTCTACCGCCAGACCTTCGAAACACCACCTCCCTTTCTCTGTTCAAGACAGCCCTGAAAACACATCTCTTTAGACTAGCTTATCATTAACTTTACTAAATGTATTTTTATTATTTTGCATTTTATAATCTTTATGTATTTTATATTTCAATTTGTCGCTGATAATGTTTGAACTGCATTGGTTTGTTAAGTGTCCTTGGGTGTCCTGAAAGGCGCTTTTAAATACAGGTATTCCCCGATTTACGAGCGAGATCCGTCACAAGGGGGCGCTCGTAAACCGGAAATCTCGTAATTTGGAACGGCCGCCATTGCTCTCGTAAACCCGGAAGTCCGCTCGTAAATTTCGCCAGCGCACCTAAAAACACTCTATTTTCATCTATAAACTACTTTTGAGTGCATAAAAATGATCGGAAACGTGTGTTTATATGCTTAACTTGCTAACTGTAGTGAAAAAACACATGAAAACTCAGTATTTTTTTCGTTTTTTCCAAAAATTCGCAACCCGGAAGTCCGCTCGTAAATTTCGCCAGCGCACCTAAAAACACTCTATTTTCATCTAAAAACTACTTTTGAGTGCATAAAAATGATCGGAAACGTGTGTTTATATGCTTAACTTGCTAACTGTAGTGGAAAAACACATGAAAACTCAGTATTTTTTTCGTTTTTTCCAAAAATTCGCAACCCGGAAGTCCGCTCGGAAGTCCGCTCGTAAATTTCGCCAGCGCACCTAAAAACACTCTATTTTCATCTAAAAACTACTTTTGAGTGCATAAAAATGATCGGAAACGTGTGTTTATATGCTTAACTAGCTAACTGAAGTGAAAAAACACATGAAAACTCGGTATTTTTTTCGTTTTTTCCAAAAATGTGCAGCTCGTAAGTCTGGGACCTCGCAGATCAGAGCGCTCGTAAATCGGGGACTACCTGTAAAATGATTATTTGTGGGATTCTTGGTTTTTTCTGTCTGTTTGTCACTCTTCCTTCCACAGCCAATCACTCAACTCACCACACCTGCTGCCATTCTGAGGAGGACTGCTTACTCACCTATTTAAGCAGCTGCCAGACACCTCCTCAGCGCTGGGACATCTTCTTCCATTTGGACCTTCCACGGCCTGACTCTGGTCTTCTCCAAGACCTTCCTCATCCACGGGTCTCAACCTCTGTGGATCATTAGATGTCCTCATCTGCACCGTCTGGTCTCAGCCTGCTCCTCTCTCCAACTGGATCCTCTCACTCCACCTGCTGCAACCCCAGGAATCCCACCTTCAACTCTCCTCCAGAACACCTCCTGCAAAACAAAGTAAGGATTTCAATTCTTCAACTCAAGATTCAAAACCATCATACAACCCACGGATATATATACTCACCAACTCTCTCCCCTTCCTTTACAGCTGCTCGAGTACTTTTTTTATCTGCACTGTAAATAAACTTCACTTAACTTTTGCCCTGCCTTGTGTCCTTACTTCCTTGGTCTGCTATTTGGGGTCAACGTTAAAACCAAACCTGATAGTATGTCCCAGCCAATGGACCCCCCAGGCACGACTGAGGAAGTAAGTGGCCAGTTAGGGTCTACGTTACAGCAGATTGTCACTCAGCAGCAAACTACCCAAAAGAACCTACTGCAGCTGGGGAGCATGGTGTCTTCTCTACAGAAGGAGTTGTCAACCCAAACAAAACCAAATCCTGGCAAGGAGCCAGACGTTCGTCCTTCAGAGTTTTTTGAAGGTAACACACGTAAATGTGGCGGCTTCATTCTCCAATGCGAGTTGGCTTTCAAACGAGCTCCAATCACCTACGACTCTGATTTTGCTCGCATCACTTACATCATAAGTGCACTGAAGGGTGAGGCGCTCCAATGGGCACAAGCCTTCCTCCGCCGACGTTCTGTTGACCGCTTGTCTTACTCCATGTTTTTGAAGAACTTTCTCCAGGTGTTTGACCACCCTCTCCAACAGGAGGAAGCGGCCCAAAAACTGTTTTCCTTACGCCAAGGAAGTGAAACGGTGGCGAAGTTCGCAATTCACTTCCGCATCCTCGCTGAGGAGTCCGGATGGGAAGGAAAAGCGCTCCGTAGCGCATTCATCAAAGCTCTAAACCGCCAAATAAAAGATAAGCTGATTACTGGGGAAATTCCTTCCGACCTAGACGACGTCATCGCCTTGGCCATCCGTGTTGACAACCGTGTTCGAGAGAGCCAACTCGAGGACGACTTCAACTCCCGTGAGTCTCTCGCTTCCGGAAGTTCCGCCCCCACAGCTTCCGAGTCTTTCTCCGAAACGGAGCCGATGCAAATCGGAAAGACCCGAATCACCCCTGAGGAGCGACAGCGACGTCTTGAGGCCAATGCATGCATGTATTGTGGAAAACAAGGTCACACAGTAAAAACGTGCAGATTACTGCTAAAAGCCAACGCCCGCCAGTAGGTAAGGGGATACTGGTGGGTACGACTTCTTTTTCTCCTAAAAATTTAACCTTGCCTGTGATTCTCTGTTTGAACTCTGTTAATCATCCCATGCAGGCATTTCTCGACTCTGGTGCAGAACAGAGCCTGATCAGCAGAGATCTAGTAGACAAACTACAGATTCCCACAACCAGTTTGGACCCATCCATTCCTGTCACCGCCATCACGGGACAACACATTTCGTCCATCTCTTTAAAAACAATAAAAATCAAATTTGTTGTCTCAGGAAATCACAGGGAGTATGGTGAGTTTTTTGTTTTTGATTCGCCCACGTCTCAACTCGTACTGGGATACCCCTGGTTAAAGACACACAACCCATGTATTAACTGGACAGAGAACAGAATTGAAAGATGGGGGGAGGAGTGTTCTTTGAAATGTCTCCATTCTGCAGTCTCTCCCAGTTCACCTCCTCCATTGGTGAAAGAAAAGATCGATCTAACCAACGTGCCTGCCACTTACCACTCTCTGGCACCGGTTTTTAGCAAACAACTAGCATTATCCTTACCTCGTCACAGACTCTACGACTGCGCAATTGATTTACTTGCTGGTGCTCCACTACCTGCTAGTAGGTTGTATAACATCTCAGGGCCTGAAAAGGCAACCATGACAGAATATATTGAAGAGTCTCTTAAATCTGGTATTATCCGTCCATCTACATCTCCACTTGGGGCAGGATTTTTCTTCGTCTCAAAGAAGGACAAAACCCTCCGTCCGTGTATCGACTATCGGGGTCTGAATCAGATCACCATCAAAAACAAATATCCACTTCCTCTTATCGAATCAGTTTACGAACAGCTACAAGGTGCAACTATCTTCTCAAAACTTGACCTACGCAACGCTTATCATCTGGTCCGTATTCGCAAGGGGGACGAGTGGAAAACTGCTTTTAAAACGCCTCTTGGACATTTTGAATACCTGGTCATGCCTTTTGGGTTGACCAATGCCCCGGCAGTTTTCCAAGCTCTTGTTAACGACGTCCTACGTGATTTCCTTCAGGTCTTTGTTTTTGTATACCTAGATGACATCTTGATCTACTCCAAAGACGAGACGCAACACACTCGACACGTCAAAGCGGTCCTTCAACGTTTATTGGAGAATCAGCTGTTCGTTAAGGCCGAGAAGTGTGAGTTCCACAAATCTTCTATCACCTTCTTGGGATTCATCTTTGAAAGAGGACAGGTGAGGTCTGACCCGGACAAGACTACAGCAGTGGTGGATTGGCCTGTGCCCTCCAATAGGAAGCAGCTACAGCGATTCCTGGGGTTTGCCAACTTTTACAGACGCTTTATTAAGAACTACAGCAAGGTGGCCATCCCTCTCACACAACTCACCTCTACCCGTGTACAGTTTGCCTGGACTGCTGAAGCAGACACTGCTTTTTCTACCTTAAAACATCTTTTCTCCACAGCTCCAATCTTATCACATCCGGATGTTTCAAAACAGTTCATCGTTGAGGTCGACGCCTCTGACGCCGGAGTCGGGGCGGTCCTTTCTCAACGGTCATCCGATGATGGGAAACTCCACCCATGTGCCTTCTTCTCCCGTCGCCTGTCTTCTGCTGAGGCCAACTACGACGTGGGTGACCGTGAACTGTTGGCCATTAAACTGGCCTTGGAGGAATGGAGACATTGGCTGGAGGGTTCGGAACTTCCCTTCATCGTCTGGACAGACCACAAGAACCTGGCCTATCTTCAAGGAGCAAAGAGACTTAACGCCCGACAGGCCAGGTGGTCTTTGTTTTTTGCTCGATTTAATTTCTCGATTTCCTATATTCCAGGATCTCGTAACGTCAAGCCAGACGCCCTTTCTCGACAGTTTTCCTTGGTCGAGGGTCCAGAGACTCCGGACGACATCCTCCCGTCTTGTTGCACGGTGGGTGCTGTGACTTGGCCAATAGAGGAAGACATATTGGAGGCCCAAAGAACCGAACCTGACCCTGGCTCGGGTCCTTCTGGGAGATTGTTCGTTCCCGCCTCCATGGTGAGCAAAGTTCTGGTCTGGCTCCACACTGCCCGGTTCTCCTGTCACCCCGGCATCCGACGCATGCTCCACCTGACCAAAGCATCCTTCTGGTGGCCGACTCTTCAGAAGGACGTTAAGGAGTTTGTCTCGGCCTGCCCTGTCTGCGCCCGGAACAAACACAACAACCAGCCCCCCGCTGGTCTCCTCCTACCTCTCTCGATCCCCAACCGTCCTTGGTCCCACATCGCCTTGGATTTCATCACCGGTCTCCCGGTCTCCAATGGTAAAACAGTCATTTGCACCATCGTTGATCGTTTTTCCAAGTCTGCACATTTCATACCGCTTCCTAAACTTCCATCTGCTCTTGAGACTGCCCAGGTCGTCACGGAACACGTTTTCCGCCTCCATGGCATACCTCAGGACATTGTGTCTGATCGTGGCCCGCAGTTCGTCTCCCAGGTCTGGAGGGGGTTCTGTGCAGCGCTTGGGGCCCAAGTCAGTCTCTCCTCGGGTTACCACCCGCAATCCAACGGACAGACAGAGAGATGCAACCAGGATCTGGAAAACATCCTGCGGTGTGTGATCAATTCCAATCCGTCTTCCTGGAGCCAGCATCTTCCGTGGATCGAATACGCCCACAATTCCCAGACCTCGGCGGCGACCGGACGGTCTCCTTTCGAGGTGGCCTTGGGATTCTCTCCTCCTCTTTTTCCCTCGCAGGAGGTTGATGTGGGTGTTCCCTCGATCCACCTCCACATCAGACGTTGTCGTCGGGTTTGGCGCCAGACGAGGGCGGCTCTGGCAAGGACTTCTGAGCGGAATGAACGTTTTGCTAACAGACACCGCTCCAGGGCTCCCGACTACAGGATAGGCCAGAAGGTATGGCTCTCGACCAAGGACATCACTTTGAAGGACACTCCTCGGAAGCTCTCGCCTAGGTTCATAGGTCCTTTCCCTGTGGTGAAGGTGGTCAACAGGTCGGCGGTGAGGCTCCAACTCCCACCGTCGATGAGGATACACCCAACCTTCCACGTGTCCCGCGTCATGCCCGTTGCCTTCAGCCCTCTCCAGCCTGCGGCTGGTCTTCCTCCTCCCCCCCGATTGATTGACGGCGCTCCTGCTTTCACCGTCAGCCGTCTCCTGGACGTGAGACGCCGGGGTCGGGGCGTTCAGTATCTGGTGGATTGGGAGGGTTACGGACCCGAGGAACGCTCCTGGGTTCCTAGGTCCCGCATTCTGGACCCGGGCCTCATCTCCTCCTTCTTCAGGGCTCACCCTGACAAGCGGCTTCGATCGCCGTGAGGCGATCCTTGAGGGGGGGGCACTGTGGGATTCTTGGTTTTTTCTGTCTGTTTGTCACTCTTCCTTCCACAGCCAATCACTCAACTCACCACACCTGCTGCCATTCTGAGGAGGACTGCTTACTCACCTATTTAAGCAGCTGCCAGACACCTCCTCAGCGCTGGGACATCTTCTTCCATTTGGACCTTCCACGGCCTGACTCTGGTCTTCTCCAAGACCTTCCTCATCCACGGGTCTCAACCTCTGTGGATCATTAGATGTCCTCATCTGCACCGTCTGGTCTCAGCCTGCTCCTCTCTCCAACTGGATCCTCTCACTCCACCTGCTGCAACCCCAGGAATCCCACCTTCAACTCTCCTCCAGAACACCTCCTGCAAAACAAAGTAAGGATTTCAATTCTTCAACTCAAGATTCAAAACCATCATACAACCCACGGATATATATACTCACCAACTCTCTCCCCTTCCTTTACAGCTGCTCGAGTACTTTTTTTATCTGCACTGTAAATAAACTTCACT
>JBBPBX010017376.1:0-11505 GCA_038048925.1 Garcialebias charrua
CCGAACACAAACAGTTTTGGGTCCAAAATTATTTGTTTAGAAATGATTTTCTCAATTATATTTTTTACTTCTGTCCAAAATAACATAATTTCCCTGCAGTACCACATACAATGTACCAGAGTGCCTTTTTCCTCCACACATTTTGAACAAACATCAAGTATCTCCCCATTGTATTTATTGAGGTCTACAGGAGTTATGTAAACCCGCATTAACCACTTATATTGAATCATTTTTAAAGCTGTACTAATTGAGCTCGTGTGTGCCAGATTACATGCTATTTGCCAATCTTCCTCTGTTAACTCCATTATTATATTGCAGAATTGAAAAAGACTTCTGGACAGAAGTCGAAACGTTTTCTGCAACAAATAAAGTCCAGTTGATCCTGTATTGAACGCCTTTTTTGATTTCATCATGTCCTGGACGACTGAGAATCTTCACCAGCATATTGCTTTCCATTATTATATCTTCTTTCCAAGCATTATATCTATCCTGTGATCCTTCAAGCGAGTAGGATGTCAATAAATGATAAAAATCTGATATAATACCTTTTTTTAAACTATCTTTAGTTAGCATTTCTTCTAAAGTTGACTTTAGAGGTTTTGTCAGCACATTGTTCTGAGTTGTTTTTATAAAATTTCTGAGTTGAAGATATTTAAAAAAATGATTCTTATTTATATTAAATTTATTCTGTAACTCTTGAAAGCTCATTAGTGTGTCTGAGTTTGATTCATATAGGTGTTCAATCATTTGGAGACCTTTATCCTTCCATTCTTTAAATGTTGAGTCCATTTTACCTGGTAAAAATAATTGGTTTCCCCACACTGGGCTAAATAAAGATAAATTATTTGATTCGTTTAGAATTTTTTTAACATCTCTCCATACTCTAATTGTATTTTTAAGAAATGGGTTTTTAGTTTGTTTCAGGAGCTTCATTATTGAGTTGGAATATAAATATGCTGGGAGTGTTACTGTTAAATCTTGTGTTTCCATATCAACCCAATGTGGAGAATGTTTACTATAATAAAACATCATAGACCTAAGATGTACAGCATAATAGTACCAGTGAAAATTAGGGCATTTCAAGCCTCCCCGATCATACGGGAGGTACAGTAATGTTAAGCGTATCCTGGATTTCCTATTTTTCCATAAGAAACGTATCATCATCTTTCTTATTTGTGGAAAGAATTCAGGAGGAGGTGGAAGGGCAACATTCTGAAACACATAAAGCACTTTTGGTAGTATATTCATTTTCATTAAATTTACTCTTCCTATCATAGATATTGGCAATGGCATCCATCTTTCTAAAGAATCACCTACTGCATTTAATATGTGTTTATAGTTAGTTGCGGATATCTGTTCTATATTCGATGAAATGTATATTCCTAAATACTTAAATTCATTTACTATCTTAAACTGTTGTATTTCTGGAGTTATATTAATCTTATCATTCTTATCAAGGAGTAGCATTGAAGATTTCTTTTTATTTATTTTATATCCCGATATCTCACCATATTGTTTGATTATGTCCAAAATATATTTTATTGAGCTATTCATTTTAGATACAAATAAAATAACATCATCTGCAAACAAGGAAATTCTATGTTCATTGGATCCTACTTTGATTCCATAAATTTGCGGGTGTGAACGGATAGCAATAGCAAATGGCTCCATTGCCAGAGTAAATAACAAAGGTGACAATGGGCATCCTTGTCTGCATCCTCTACTGATCTTTATTGGTTTAGATATATTTCTATTTGTTATAATTTCAGCTGAAGGGTTACTATATAATATTTTTACCCATTGGACAAACTTATTTCCACAATTAAACCTTTCTAATACCTGAGTCAGGAATTCCCAATCTATCCTATCAAATGCTTTTTCTGCATCCAATGATAGAAGAGCTGAATCTGGGGATCCCTTATTGTAATAAATTATATTTGTTACTCGTCTCACATTATGAAAGCCTTGCCTCCCTAATATGAATCCATTTTGATCATGGTGTATTATTTTTGGCAAGATCTTTTGTAGACGTAATGCTAGCAATTTAGATATTATTTTCAGATCTGCATTTAACAAACTAATTGGCCTGAAATTTTCACATGTATCTAATGGTTTATCTGGTTTCGGTAAAAGAGTAATCATGGCAGCGTTTATTGATGGGGGAAGAGAATTTGAGCTGAAAATTTCTTTAAACATATCTAGTAGTGGGGCTAAAAGTTTATCTTTAAAAATTTTGTATAAATCTATTGGGAGGCCATCAGGTCCTCCCCTTTTTCCTGATTTCATATTGTTGATAGCTTGTCCCAACTCTTCCTCCGTTATTTCTAAATTCAGGGTTTCCCTATCTCCTTCTGAAAACTTAGGTATATTTAAATTTGTTAAGAATTGATCTGTTTTTCCTAATGTTATTTTTTCTTGTGCTTTATACAAATCCTCATAATAATTCTTAAACGCTGAGTTTATTTGTTGTGGATCTTGTAAAGTTTGTTCATTTATTTTAATAGATGTAATTGGTTGCCTAAATTCTAACTGTTTTATTTGCCAAGCTAATAGTTTTCCTGTTTTATCTCCCTGTTCATAGAATGTTTGTTTAAGTCGTAATAAACTTGATGCGGCTCTTGATGCTGAGTGTTTATTGTATTCTGCTCTTAAAATTAATAATTCCTTTTCCAGTTGTGGATCTTGTTTTTTGTTTATTTTCTCTTGTATTGTTTTTATTTTATTTTCCATCTGTATTCTGGTTTTCTCAGTTTGTTTTGTCTTGGAACCTGTATAGCTAATAATATGCCCTCTAAGAAAGGCCTTAAAAGCTTCCCATCTTATACACGCTGATGTTTCAATAGTATTAATCTGAAAAAATTCTTCTACTTGTTTCCTTAAGTATTTCACAAAGTTTTCATCTCGTAGCCATTTGTGTTGAAATTGCCATCTTGGAGGATCCCTCTTTATTTTATCATCTTTATAAACTAACCTGCACGGTGCATGGTCTGAAATAACTATATTTTCATAGGAACATTCTGTGATTTTATACTGTAACTCTGTAGAAATTAAATAATAGTCTATTCTAGAGTAGGTTTTGAAAGTACTTGAATAGCAGGAGTATGCTTTGTTAACTAAGTTTCTCTCTCTCCATTCATCACATAACTCTAGCTCCCTCATCATTGTTTTTATTGCTGTTCTACAGTTAGTATGCGATTGATCCGTTCCTGTTGACCTGTCCAAGTTTGGATTTAATGCACAATTAAAATCTCCGCCCATTATGTGTAGCCCTTTAAGTGATGTTAGTGTGAGGAGTATATCGTTATAAAATTTATTATCATCCACATTTGGACCATATATGTTAGTTAAAATTAGCATTTCTGACATTAAATAGCCTTGAAGTATTAGGTATCTTCCTCTTTTATCTTTAATTATGTTTTTAATTTGCAATGGTACCGATTCGTGAACTAAAGTCATTACCCCTCTAGACTGAGAAGTGTATGGTGCCGTATAAATGCTGCCCTTCCACCTCCTTTTTACCTTTAACAAATCCTCATCAAGAAGATGTGTTTCTTGGAGGAACACAATTTTTGAATCCATTTCTTTTAATCTGTTCATAACTTGTTTAACTTTTTGAAGACGTTGAAGACCTCTGCAGTTCCATGAAATAAAATTAAACTTTACTGTTTGAGACATACTGTAATAAAATTAGTCCATTAAATAAATTTGCATTGTTTGAGACACAACAACAACAAAAAAAAAACGATGTTAAATCGCACATCCATCATGTACAACTCCACTAAATACAAAACATAAACATCCCTCCCCACACCAACCCTCCCTCCCAGAGTTGAGAGGATCCCTCCCGCTTCCATTGCGTCTCCCGGTATAGCTAGAAACCAATCCACACCTAGTGAGGATCAGTACCACCACTCTTTGCTTGTCTGCAACAACTTCCCCCGATACTGCCTAGAATTGAAAATTATATATTAAAAAAACAAAACAAAAAACAAAACAATAATAATAATAAATTAAAAACAAAAATAAATAAATAAATAAATAAATAAAAATAAAAATAAATAAATAAATAAAAAATAATAATAAAAAATAATAATAAATAGATAAATAAAAAAATGAAAAAATAAAAAAATAAAAAATAAATAAAAAAATAAATAAACCTAAATAAAATAATAATTTATAATTCTAACCTCTGTTCACTCATGTTTAGAGCCTATTCAAATAACTAACTTATATTCCCTATGCTCTACTTTAAGCTTCTATTTATTCAAAGACCCTTATATATTTATATTATTAACCAAATATATTCACTGCATTGCCCAGTAAAAGATAAACAGATAAGACGTATTTACATATTTACTGTAGAACTAAACTATAAGTCCAGTATACCAGTCAATGTCAAAACATTACATTCCAGATTATTGTCATTATTATTATTTTTTTTTTTTTACATACCATCCATGTCCTTTTTTCTTTCTTTCTTCTTTTCCCTTCCTCAAGGCTTTGCATGTTTTGAGTCTTCCTCAATTTCTTTTATAAACTTGCTTGCGTCTTCAAAGGAGTTAAATTTCAATGTTTTATTTTTAAATGTCACCAATAGTGTTGCAGGATGAATTATTCCATTACGAATGCCCAGTTTACGTAGTTGTTCTCGAATTGGGTCAAGCTTTTTCCGGAGTTGGTGAAGCCCCGGAGCCAAATCTGGGTAAAAGCGGACCTGTTGTTCTTTATAATATATATCCTTCTTCGTTCGTGCTGCTCTCATGACCCCCTGCTTCTCACGAAGATTCACAAACCTCATCAGCAGGGTTCTGGGTCGCGCAGCGCCGTCCATCCTCCGGCCCAGTCTGTAGGCGGACTCCAGGCTCACCTTGGCCTGCAGGCCCTCCGAGGCCTGCGCCGCGTCCGCGTTGCTCCCCACAGATTCAGGAATCCACCGCTCCAAAAAAGCACAGAGGTCAGAGCCCTCAGCGCCTTCCGGAAGACCCACGAGCCGTAAGTTATTTAAGCGAGCTCTTGATTCCAAATCCATCAATTTATTTTCCATCGATTTGTTGTTAGCCTGTAAGGTGCTAACGTTAGCTCGTAGCTTAGCCACCTCATCCTCTGCTAAGGAGATGCGGTCTTCTGTTTGTGAAACCCGCTCGTTGTAGTCTTTCATCTCCTGCTTCATGTTTTTTAGCGTTTCCAACACTCCATCGAGTTTAGAAGAGAATTCAGTTCGTAGGCTTGTTATTGCAGATAGGATTTGGTCAAACTTACTGCTTTCTGGGTCGCTTTCTCCTCCTTGTTCCGCCATGTTTCTGTTAGCTTTCCGGGCTTCACTACGAAGGTTGTGGTCAAACAGCGTGGTTTGTTTAGTCGTGTCGCTTTTCCCTTTGTTCGTTTTAGTACGGTTAGGCATACTTCCTCAGACTGTCTCCTTTATTTTGCATTTATCGCAGTGAACAGCCGTTATCTTGACATATTGAGGCAGTAGCTTCGGAGCGAAGTTACGTGCGTCTGCTCAAGCGGTCGCCATAACCGGCAATATAATTTTTATTAATATATTTTTATTATTTATTATTTTAATATATTATTATTATTTTTATTAATATAATAATAATAAACATAATAATATTGTAATGACGCCAACACTGCAGACGGAGTCCAGCCAAACGGGGTTTATTCAGAAACAGGGACGAGCTGCTATTACCGAGGCTGCAGCTCACGCCTCAAAAGAAAACACGGTACACACACGAGCGAACACACTGCTAGCTGCCTGCTAACAACAACACACTCCGGGGCTCTTCTTCGTCTCTCTTTTCCGGTTCCTCCTCCCTGCTCCTACCCCTCTCCTGCCCCCACGACCAGTCCAACACATGAGGGCGGGGGACAACAGAATCACAACAGCTCAACAGAACACAGTACAACTGAACAAATACACAGAAA
This sequence comes from Garcialebias charrua, assembly GCA_038048925.1. NCBI lineage: Eukaryota > Metazoa > Chordata > Actinopteri > Cyprinodontiformes > Rivulidae > Garcialebias > Garcialebias charrua. Next base: position 5,929 of record JBBPBX010017376.1, read on the forward strand.
TACTTGGACCCAAAGCAGAACCAAACACAGGGTCGTTACACTACCCCCCCACTACTGAGTCCCTCGCCCACGAGGGGACAAACAAAGTCATCAAACCGTCTTGGAGCCCTCCTCGTCCGCTGCGGGCGAGCTCCCAGCGGCGCTACAGGCTCTGGGGCCGGGGCATCATTCGATGTCGGTGATAAGGCTTCTGGGGAGGTTGGCGGACGCACCAGAGACCCTGACCATTGGCCTTCTGGGGACTGAGGTGCAGACCTGCCTTGATAGGGGGCCAACCTGTCCCTGTGCAGAGCTACTCTTCTCCTGTTCTGGGGCATCTGCACTCTGTAGACCACCTCCCCCAGGCGCTCCAACACTCTGCAGGGACCCACCCACTGACTGTCCAGCTTCGGGCACCGTCCCTTCTTCCTACGAGGGTTGTACACCCAGACCAGCTCCCCTGGAGTGAAGTGTCGGCCCTTAGCCCTTACATCATAGTTCCGTTTCTGGCGCATGCCTGCTTGCTCCTGCTGCCTCCGGGCAAATGCATGGGCCGTCTCTAACCTGTCCTGAAGTTTCCGGGCATACTCGGGACCCGCTGGAACATCAGGTGCATCCGGCGGGCGCCCGAAGGACAGTTCGGCTGGTGTGCGCAGCTCCCTCCCCAACATGAGGAGCGATGGGGTGCATGCCGTGGAGTCCTGTACAGCTGAGCGGCATGCCATTAGCACCAGTGGCAGGTGCTCGTCCCAGTCCTGCTGATGCTCTGCTGTGAGGATGGCCAGCTGCTGTCCCAGGGTGTGGTGGAGCCTTTCCACTAGGCCGTCGCTCTGGGGATGTAATGGTGTTGTTCTTGTTTTGTGGATGCCAAGGCGGCTGCACATAACAGAAAACACCTGTGACTCAAAATTTCTCCCCTGATCACTATGTATACTGTCTGGCACCCCAAACCTGCTAATCAGACCCCCAACCAAAGCATCTGCCACAGTCTCTGCTTCCTGATCAGGGATGGCGTACGCCTCCGGCCATTTTGTAAAATAGTCTATAGCCGACAGGACATAACAGTTTCCCCTGTCTGAGCGTGGTAGGGGGCCCATGATGTCCACGGCCACTCGTTCCATCGGGGCTCCTACAACAAACTGTTGTAGGTGGGCGTGAGACTGACCTGTCGGCCCCTTCCGTGCCGTGCAAAGGTCACAGCGGCGGCAGAAATCCTCCACATCCCTCCTACACTGGCCCCAATAAAACCCCTGTCGGAGGCGACGGAGAGTTTTTGTGACACCAAAATGTCCAGACCCAGACGCTCCATGCACGCCCTATAGGACTACGTCTTTCAGGCCTTTTGGGACTACAATCTGCCACCGCTCCTCACCTGTGGAGGGGTCCTTCCATGACCTCTGCAGTACTCCATCTTCCAGACGCAGAGCCTCAAACTTGGACCACAACCCTTTAGTTGCCAGCGAGAGTCCAGCAACCTCCTCCCACGGCGGCTTCAATTGTCTCTCTACCCATTGCAACACAGGCTAGATGTCAGGGTCCTGTTCCTGATGGTGCCTCCAACTGTCTGTGTCAACCACCTGCAGCTCTCTGCAGATCGCCAAGTCACTCTGACCTGGTCCTCGATGGTTCCGATGCAGCTGTTCCTCCTCCAACCTTTCCCTCCGGTCACAGTAACTGCACCCCTCTGCAGCGCAAGGCCGGTGGGAGAGGGCATCGGCATTGGCGTGCTTGGCTCCGGCCCGATGAATGACAGAGAAGTTGTAGGATTGCAGCTCCTCCAGCCACCGGGCCACCTGACCCTCAGGTTCTTTAAAAGACATCAGCCACTGGAGGGCCGAGTGATCAGTCCTGATCGTGAATGACAAACCACACAGGTAGTACTTAAAATGGCGTAGAGAAAGCACCACCGCCAGCAGCTCCCGCCTTGTCACACAGTAGCGCCTCTCAGCTTTGTTAAAGGCCCTGCTGAAATACCCCACCACTCTCTCACCTCCTTCCCCAGCTGGGACAGGACCCCCCCAACCCCCACGCCACTTGCATCCGTGTCGAGGATGAAGGGGAGGGAAGGGTCTGCAGGAGCGAGGACTGGGGACTCAGTCAGAGCTTGCCGCAGGCGGTCAAATGCTCCCTGGCACTGTTCAGTCCACACATAGTCTCTGTTCTTCTGGAGTAGTTGGAAAAGGGGGGCTGCTATACTTGCGAACCCCCGCACAAACCTCCTGTAATAAGAAGCCAGTCCCAGGAAGCTTTTAAGATCTCTCTGAGTCGTGGGGGTTGGCCATTCTGCCACCATCTTTACTTTGTCCTCCATTGTGCCGATCCCCTCTCTGCCGACTCGGTGGCCCAGAAACGACACCTCTTGTTGCATAAAGTGACACTTATCTGGGTGGAGTCTCAGGCCCGCTGCTCTAATTCTCTCCAGTACTCTACAGAGTGAGTCCATAGCCATTGCAAAAGAGGCGCCATGGACCAGTATATCATCCAGATACACCAGACACTCCTGGCGAGGAATGTCAGCCAGCGTCTGGTCCATCAGCCTGGAAAAAGTGGCAGGTGCATTGCACAGTCCAAACGGGAGCACCTTAAACTGCCAGAGTCCCCGCCCCGTACAAAAAGCAGTCTTAGGTCTGGCACTTGTTGCTAGGGGGACCTGGTAATAACCGCTCCGAAGGTCCAGAGACGAGAACCAGTTGGAGCCGGACACCAGGTCTAGTGACTCGTCGACCCTAGGCAGTGGATATGAGTCTTTCTCAGTCACCCCGTTCAGTGGTCTGTAATCAACACACAAACGCCACTCTCCATTCTTTTTGGGCACCATGACAACAGCAGACGCCCAGGGACTGTTTGAAGGCTCGATAACATCAGCCTGCAGCATGTCTGACACTGCCCTGTCACATGCTTCCTGACGGGCCAGGGGAAGCCGGCGGGGACGACATTTTATTGGGCGTGCACCTCCCGTCAGGATGTCATGTTCCACCAAACGAGTCCGCCCCACCTGGTCTTCACTTAGGGCAAAAATGTCCTTAAAGTCCATGAGCAGCTGCAACAGTTGTTCCTGCTGCTGAGTGTCTAAACCCCTACAGTTTTCCGCCCAGATCTTCCGCACCAAGGTCTCCGCAGCGTCTTCAGTCTCCTGAGGCACCCACACTGGGTGCATAGGGCTCGCAGGTGCGGGAGCCATGGTGGCAGCAATCTGGCTGGGCTGAGGTGGGATGTGCTCGACAGCTGCAATCTGCGGTTCTGTGTAGCAGGCCACAGGACCCGTGGGGGTGTGATCAGGAGCTGCGGGCAACAGTGGAATGAGAGGGCCCTCCTTGAAGCTCCATGTCCCCACACCCAAATCCAACTGGCACCCCGCAGCCCTTAAAAAGTCCAGCCCCAATATGCACATGTCCTGCACCTCTGCTACCCACACAGGGTGGGTGATAGATCGGCCACCTACATTAAAAGTCATTGTCCCCCTCCCCTTCATAGGTGCCATGTCCCCTGTGACTGTGCGCAGCTGCACTGTGGTGGGTTGGATCAGAGTCCAGTCCGGTACCATCTCAGGCCTCACTAGTGTTACCGTGGAACCAGTGTCAATCAGGGCCGTGCATGGAAACCCTTCCACTGAGACGGGGACATAACAAAAGTCTCCAACACATGTGCGGCCGACCACCACAACCACGGTCGCTTGGTCGGGGGCGGAGTCAATTTCGGAGGGATTCTGGGCTCGGGCCCCCTGTTCGAGCTGTCGGCCCCCGCCCACTGGCGATGGAGGTGTGGAGGCTACGGTCGGGATCTGCGATTCCTCCCCCCCGCAGACCCCGTGTCGTTTCCCTGCGTCTTGACTGTTTTAGGACACCGCCTCAGGAGGTGTCCCGGTTGGCCACAGCCCCAACAAACGGCCGGGGGTGCGGAGGAGTCCCGCGTCGACTGCAGTGCCACCGCTCGGACCATTTCTGTCAGCTCCGAGACCCAAGCAGGTTTCTCCTGGTTCAGCTCTGCCCCCTCCGCAGATCTGCATGCCGGTGGTTGTCCTCTCAGGTCGTTTCCCGCTGCTACTCCCAGCAAACACTCTCTCTCCACTGCTAAGTCCAATGCGTCTTGCAGGGATCGGGGGTGCATCAGCTGAACCTGCACACGCAGCTCCGGTGGTGCCAGGGCTCTGATGAACTGATCTTTTGCTAGTTCATTCTGAACCCCTGACTGCATGTGTGAATAGGCTCTGCGTGTGAGGCTCTCAATGTCATTAGCCAAAGCACGCAGGGGTTCACCCGGCAACCTGCTCCTGTTGCAGAGTTTATTTTTAAAAATGTCTGGTTGCACACATTGTCCAAACCGCCTCTTTAAAGCTCCAACTAGTGCATCATAGTCTTTTCTGTCCTCTGAGCTTAACAATAACAAGCAGTCCAGTGCATCATCTTGTAGGCAGAGAGCCAGCTGCAGGGCTTTATGCTCTGCTGTCCACCTCCCTGCATGAGCCAGCAGCTCAAACTGTGCATGGAAGGCCTCCCAGCTGGACCTACCAGAGTACTTGGGCGTCTTCAACGGGACGGTGACGTTTTGGACGACGTAACTGTCATGGCTGCCGCCATGTGAATCTTTTGGCGCGCTTGGAGAAAATGGCGTCGACGGACCCGCCCCCCCGCCGGTCTTCAGTCCTGCTTCGGCAGCCATGCTCGCTGCAGAGCTGCGCTGAGCAGCCGTCGCCTGAGTTATTTTAGTGAACCCCTCTCTCCGAGCCTCTTCGTCCTCCATTCCCTCCGCTTTAATTTTCACCTGGGCGAGCGCTCCGTCCATGACGCTGATGTCGCGGGTGGAGGCGACGAGCCAGTAGTACTCACTCAGCTCGGTAGCGTTGGTTTACTTCTGACACCAATGTAATGACGCCAACACTGCAGACGGAGTCCAGCCAAACGGGGTTTATTCAGAAACAGGGACGAGCTGCTATCACTGAGGCTACAGCTCACGCCTCAAAAGAAAACGCGGTACACACGCGAGCGAACACACTGCTAGCTGCCTGCTAACAACAACACACTCAGACGCTTCTTCTTCGTCTCCCTTTTTCCGGTCCCTCCTCCCTGCTCCTACCCCTCTCCTGTCCCCACGACCAGTCCAACACATGAGGGCGGAGGACAACAGAATCACAACAGCTCAACAGAACACAGTACAACTGAACAAATACACAGAAATACTTGGACCCAAAGCAGAACAAACACAGGGTCGTTACAATATTTTGATTGATTTGTTGAGATCCTAATTTCTTCTTTTTTTTCTACAAAAACAGAGAAGTATTGAGGGCTGATGTCTTCACAGGATTCTAATTTTTTGAAATCCTGTTTCTGTGGGTTTCATGAGCTAGAAACCCAAATTATGTAAAAATAAACAAATAAATACTTGAAATTGTTTAAATTGTGGGCCCTGAATCTATCATCTACTGTATTAAAGATTAACTTTTTGAATGGAATTATGGAAGTTAAACAACTTTTCCATGATATTCAATTTTTTGGAAAGGATCTGTACATGGGTTTAAGAGTTAGAACATTGCAAGAGTGCAGGAAGGGTTTATAAATCCTTGAAATATATAAATAAATATAGTGTTTATACTTTGTAGTT